>JAULBU010071552.1:0-10469 GCA_032358235.1 Odonthalia washingtoniensis | reverse complement strand
GGTAAGAGGAGGAATGACAGCGGAAGCGGGAATGAAACGAGCAACCGTCGGAAGACCTAATTGAAAAACAGTAAACAAATAAACTAATGTGAGTTGGGGAGATGAATCTGTTTTCTGGTAAGTTGCACGTCGTTTAGCTCCTAGTTTACGTGATTTGGGAGTAATATAATGGGTATCAGGAAGCTCACCGATTGAAGTTGTGGCACTAGCCGTTGTATTATTATTAGTAGCACTCATAGCCCATCCAATATCCTTTTTAGGATCTAATTCTGTTCAACAGCATTACGTTACAGGCCCGACCTAGACAAGGGTCTTGACTTATAAGGATCTATATTGGGATCTAAAAATGAAACACGTTGATTTTTTGGTTCTTGATTTTTTGGTTCTTCATAAATAAATTATTTAAAATACATAAACAGAAACAGATATATACAAAAGTTTAGAGAGGGGTGAAAACGTTGCATAGGATGTTGGATGATGTTTAAAACTTGTTATTGTTAGCAGAAGTACTTGAAAGTATGGAGGCTTTAAAGCATTTTCTTCTGATATTCTTTTAGTTGGATCATATTCTAATAATTTACTTGATAAATCATAACCAGAACTAGTTAAACCTCTAACTCCATCCTTCAATGTATTTGGATAATTTTGCCATGAAGAAGCTAAATGACGAAAAACTAAAACTTTTTGCATGGGGACGAAGTGGGATTGTTTTTACAGCTGTAACGAACGAAGAAGAAATGTAAAACATTTCCTCCATATAGAGGCAGAAAAATTGCAGGAAACTTAATAATTGATTTCCTCTTGTAAAATAAAATAATTTATTTCCTGTAGTAAAAAATCAATTATTTAATTTCCTGTAAACGTTTCGGACTCCATATGCGGGAAAATGTTAGGCAGAAAATTGAATATTTATTTTTTGGAACAGAAAATTAATTATTTAATTTCCTACAATTTTTCAGCCTCCATACGGAGGAAACGTTTTTGCAGGAAATTAAATATTTAATTTCCAGCAATTTTTTGGCCTCCATATGGAGGAAATTGCTTCGCAGGAAATTAAATTACTGATATTTCGCTGCAAAAAATCTATTATTTATTTTGCTGCAAAAATGCGAACCCCATATAGAAGGAATTTTTTGAAGTCATTGTATCTCGGTCCGAACTGTCATATTTCTGACCGAGTATTGGCAGAATAACTGTCGGCAGGAACACAGGGCTACAGAAGTTGTCTTTATCGACTAAGTTTAT
Organism: Odonthalia washingtoniensis; assembly: GCA_032358235.1. NCBI lineage: Eukaryota > Rhodophyta > Florideophyceae > Ceramiales > Rhodomelaceae > Odonthalia > Odonthalia washingtoniensis. The sequence goes on along the minus strand of JAULBU010071552.1, from coordinate 9,224 downwards.
CGTGCTCCTGTTCTTCCCCTTGTTTTCACCGTCCGCAACCTCTTCCATTTTCGATAGTTGTCGCTCGTATCTGTTCCTGTTATTGCAGCTGCTGGGTCTACAAATTCATTCGCCTCCAATAATTTTCCTGATTCTTCTGTTTGTGCAGCTGTGGAGAAATATCGACAACAGCTTGTAGAACTATCGTCATCAAATTTTACTGATGTTGCTGATAGAGATGATGAAGATGATAGAAAAGAGGACAGTGATGACCAAAATGACCATCGGAGACAATATTTGGAGGAATATGGAATAATGAAACAGATTAGTGTGCTGTATTCTTCAGAGGATAATCTATTTGAATGGGATTATATGTATGATGAAAGATGACAGGAAAAAGGCCAGTAATTCTGAGGAAAAACACGATAATTATGATGACGATGATACATACGATAGTGATTATGATCAGTCTACCAAGAGGATCTAAGGGAGTTTTGCAGATAAAGGCGGAAGAATATGATGAGGAGGATGGAGAAAAAAGAAGTTAGCAGAAGATATGTAGAGAACTTCCCCAAAGCGACATAGAGGCAGTAGTACATGGACTGCATGGTCCGTTGAGAAATTATGGCAGAAACGTTGCCCTGGAACTTGTATAGTCAATTCTTTGGCACCTTGAAAGTTCCAAATCCTTGGCTGAATAACTAATGAAATTGTTTGACATCAACATGTATGTGTTACGAAAATCCAATGCAGGTATCTCGGTGTCAAAAAATAGGACGATGAGCAATGTTTGGGAAATATAATGAACGGGCGAAGAATTTATGGTATCTGATTCTTTTTTGAATGCATGCGTGAAATGATTGATGTGTAAATAGTTTGCATGCCGTGGAGAAATCTATTGGAGACAAATAGTAACAGATGTCATACGAAGGATGGCCAATGTGGCAGAAATTAACAGCGGGTACGGAGAGAGCAAAAAAAGGGACGAGGAAGAAAGTATTTTGTATCTTTATAGAAGCTTAGAGGCTCATAGTCGGTCTACACATTGAAAGTGGGCATGACATAAGAGTTATAGTAGTACTTCTTGGACGATGCTAGGCAAGAACCATGGAAATTTGGAATGTAAAACGTGGAAAGGGACGTGTTAAAGATCATGTTTCATTCTGAGTATCAGTCTGGGAAACCCGTTTTCAATACTTTGGGACTACAACAACATTATCTTCACGAGCTGCTGTTGTGAGACCAATAACGGAGTGTTTTTATCCTGAAGTGTATGGCTTAATCGGCACATTTTCCACAGTCTTCATGTATTATCATCGCAACCGTCACTAGGCCTGTAATATGATCCACGAGCTACGATACTGAAACACAGCGATCATTGCTCTGCCAAAGATGATATTTGACAGTCGGAAACATACTCCATATCCTTTGCATCCACGGGCAGCTCCAAGAACGGCTTGGTCGTGGGATATACGGTGGTGAACAACGTCCTGGAGGGCCTGGAACACAATAATAAAATAATGTTTACATTCCAACTCCATATCGTCCTACTAATTTCGAATGGACATGTATTGGAAAGACTGAGATTTTAATTCTCATGTAAATGTGAATGCCTCCCTTTCAGCTCTTCAATGTAGGCATTCATGACGTACCGTAATTTTATTGCTGGTGGCTTTCCTGCATTTCTCTCTGATATTTTTCTATAGCTGGTGGTCATACAAGCACTACTTCAATCACTATCTTCATAAAATTTGATTAAGAAGTGGTGACAGCAATGACCAAAATTTGGGCCCACATTATTTAAGATTAATTGTCACTACTGCACGTAACTACAAAAGACTGAATGCTCAGCCTTCATAAAATTACCAGTTTTTGACAATATGAATGCCCGGGGGAAAACTAGGATGTTTGAATGTCCATTATACGAATGGCCCAATGCGGACGTTTATATCGGTAAAATGAATGAATGGTTCCCTGGCACATCCATACACTTTCACAGCTTGGAAGTAAGCATTCATTCTCGGAAACACAGACGTGTAGGGGTTCACAACATATTATATTTGCTTGCCGATGGAATATATCATTGGATATATTCCATCGGAAAGCAAATATAATATGTGATGAACTCCTCCTTCCTCCGTTATCTTATAACCTTCCGGTACCGTTATTTCAAATGACTCGTTAAATATACTTGTGAATAACGGTGACCTCGTCAGTACATTTAAATAATTATTTGTCCCTGTCCTTCCAGAAAACCATGACCAACAATACAGATCATGGTCGCACCACCCTCCAAACTGTATGGTTGCGCTTTTTGCTTTTTGAAACCCATGAGTTTAGGTATTGACCTTTCATGGTACAAGGGCAATTCTTCCACGTATATTTCATGCAGTCCGCTGCTCCAACACAACCAGGGAAACCAAATTCATTATAAGCCTCAACAATGTCCTTCACCTCCTCTTTCATAGGAAACCTGTTGTCAAAACTTCCTCCATACACCTCGATAACATCTCTTCATAACTGTGTGAAATACTGCCGTATGGTTTCTTCGACCATATACACGCAACGGCTGTTCCTGTCCTTAAAATTCGTAAAGCTGAAAGTATTTTCATATCCGTCGGTATGCATTTGTGACCAATACCATTCACATGCTGGTTCCAAAAACCAGATCGGGGACGTATTAAATTATCTCGTAATCTGTAGTATAATACCCTCGGAATTGATAAACGACGTGTAAATATATAATCCGGGTATGTAGGGTTTCGATGAACATAGTTATTCATCCATGAAGAAACACCACGTCGTAAATTCTTTGATCCAACTACACGTCCTCCATACATGCTCACACCATCCTCCGTATCATTATCCTTACAGTTTAAATGTTCAAAAATTCCAACAATAGCAGTATGTTCCTGTTTTGACGCCGACATAACAATTACCAGCTCAAAACGGCGTTTATTTATCAGACTTGTCATATCACCAAACCCGTCTTGTACTTCACTACCATCAGAATCCATAATCTGTTCTTTCTGTCTCCGCTTCTCTTTCCTATACCATGTACAGTTCCCTGATAACGTTACTACAAGTCGTTAGGTTTTTTCAAATGCCATGATACAAATCTACTGGCTGTTTTAAAATTGAATTGATCAGAATTTTCTGGACGGCGGTTATTTATTTCCATTTTTTACATGAACTGTACTTTGCAATGTATCCACATTTCCCCACATTACCACATATTACCCAACACATACCAATGCACATGTCTTCGTCAGATCATAACAATTACTTCTAAAATGATCACTATCCAATCAAGCAGGATCCAATTTATCCCACTTTCCCGGATGATTTCAATGCTTTCTTATAACCCGCAGAGTCTGCAGGTAGTGAGCGTAGAGCCATGTATCTTCTGTCCAGTTTGGTTGCACATACTTGATCATTTTTCACTGACGACAAAATGTCATTAGTTCGCTTTAATTCCGTTCGGATTACTTCCATAGTTTGTTGCGAAACATTTCTGTCCCGTTTCTTGGTTTTCCTTCTCTTTATTGCCTTAATACCGGACGGTTTCATCTGTGATGTCACATCCGACGTCACGTGCCCCAGATCATCAAGATCCGGCAAGTTTCGAAGGCGCTTTCTTCTCTCTGTTCGTCGTTCACGACTTTCTTAAGTGTCATTACGCACAACCATATCCTCATTTCGTTCTTTATTTACTATTTCAACAATTCCTGAACTTCGTTGTATACTATTCCTCCCAGAAAATTATTCCTAGGCGGTGTTGAGCTAAACTCCAGCTCTCAGAGCTGGACTTTCATAATGGTGTTGTAGAAGGCATCTACAACACCATTACCATTACCATCATATTTTTCACACGCCTTGGACTACGCTCCGCTTCTTCCAGTTCGTGACTAAATGACCTTACACGTTCAATTCTTACACCACCAGTCTCGTCAGCATCACCAAACTTCGGTATCTTAGCGAGGAATTCCACAGCTATGAAAACTTATACGGATTCCCGGATTATTTTCCTTCTCTTTTCGACGTCGACTTTGATAATTGGCATGACACTGCTTCAACAAACCTCCCCTTTGTATATTGTCCGTACGGTTCAATTCTTTTCCACTTACAATGCCCTTCACTTCACATGGACTCCGGTCCGTTCTACCCACCTCACACCCCGTCTTCTTCCTGGATAGTACAGTATTGAAACGTTCATTTTGAGTCATATTTCCACTGCCAAATCCATAAGGATTTAGGAAATTTAGTGGTCTTTCCGATGCTTTCTGAAACTCCTTCCGTCCTGTACCACCCACCTACAAAGACCATATTGGTAATTCATTTGCTTTCCTCACATTTCCTGGAACATAACTGCTTCTAGATCATAGGGATGCAACGAACGCACTCCTCCCTTCGTCAAGCACGTTATCACCTTCTTATCCATTATCTTCCTCCTCATATGTCTTACCGTTTGGTTTTCTTCCCACCGCAGTTCTCCCACCATGTACATCTTGCACCCCTTGTAGAATGTCTTGTGTTTCTCTATAGGGCTGTTTCAGTTGTTGGTGTTGAAAGACATCGTCGCTTTCCATAGCGTCGCAGAAGTATCGTTGATGGAACAGTGGACACAGCTGTGAGTTTATGTACCAGTCCGGTATAATTAATATTAAAAATAAGAAAGGAGAGACTGTGGCCTATACAGGCCAATCAAACCATGCCATATTTCAGGAAACAAAAAGCGGCATCGTCACAAAGAACGATGCCGATCCTGCACCCGGCGGGATTCGAACTCCCGATAAGCTAGTCCGTGGACCGTAGCTCTAACCAGTAGGGCAACTGTTCTGAACGGTGATATTGCCTGCTTTCACATTTGATTTTATATGTTGCACAAATTACAGTACGTTTTTACACCGCTGTCATTTGGTCTCCGACCGATAGTACACAACCACCGGCACGGCTTCTCCGCCGATGGTGTTTTTACCCCAGGGAATCTTCCGCAAAAAAAAGAAGTACACACTCAGTAAAAAACAGTCTGAATAAGTCACAGATACCTGCTTTTTTCTTCGACATGCGCGATTACATCCGTCGTTGAGAAAGAGCGGTTCATGTCACATTATCAAATGAAGATGCGTAACATGGTCTTTCCGTGCCTTTCTACCTGTAATTTCGGCACATTCCATTTTTCTGATGGATTTACAGTCTACCTGTACGTACTGTTTACCTGTTTCGTCCGTCTTTTCCTTTTTTCGTCAACGCAATACATGCGCTCGGCTCCTCTTTAATTTTCGAGATTTTTCATTGGTCTGTTTTTTACGTGTTCGTTTTTTCACCTTATTTCAACTGTAAAAACTCAGCGCGCTGAGTTCGCTGCTGAGGGCCGCTCTATAGGCTTTTGGAAATTTTTAGTGACAGCAGAGAAATTGTTGTTGACGGACGTGCAGGAAAGTGGGGCTTTCCATATGAAAAGAGGGGGCTCTGATATTATTACAAAATCAAGAATTCAAGAATTGTGTTTGCAGTTAGCGAGTGACGGCACGAAAAAGGGAGTAAAGTGTTACTTCACGTGGGAAAAGCAAAGTAATGAAACACCGTAAGTAGGAAATGATTCGAACGAAATTACAACGAAACGAACGAACAGTTCCATTCTCTGCTAGGAGAGTGGAACGAATCTGAACGGAAAAAAGTACGATTACGCAATGTTAAGCGGATTAATGAAACGGGGCCACAAGTGATTAACAAAAAAAAGGATACACATAATAGTGACAATCGTCGGTAAACTTGTTGAGGGGTTAGTCGGACAAGTTATTGCACGTGAGGCAAAGGAAAAAGGGTGTGTGAAATATAGATCAACTTCCAACTTTCAAGGCCACTGCGATCAAATCTCGTCATCCGAGTTTCACAGAATGTATCGAATGAAATTCGATCGATTCATAAAATTGAAAGATCTGATTGCCCCGTTCGGTTAACGGTCTCAAACACATAACGCACAAAAAACAGATCAGTATCTGTAGAGATTATGCTAATGGTAACGCTTCGGTTACTGGCAGGTGCATCATATTTAGATGTGTCAGGGCCATATGGCATCGCCAGATCTACAACCCACTCTATTTTCCATGAAAAATTGGATATCATTGACAGGATCCTGCACAACATACAGTTTCCAGCAGCGCAAATGGAATGTAGACAGGAATCGGCAAAGTTCGCAACGATGACAAGATCGCCACTTAACGGCATAATAGTTGCACTGGATGGGATTGGAGTCGCAATTCAGAACCCACATAGCAATGAAATTGAGAACCCACGAAAGTACTACAATAGGAAAGGATTTTTCGCTTTTGTAGTACAAGCAGCAGTAAGTGCGGACTACAAATTTATGTTTGTTAATGCAAAGCACGCCGGAAGTAGTCACAACGCCACGGCAATCGAAGGAGAAAAATTGTTCGAACTACTTTCTGGATTAACACTTCCGGCAGGGGCGCATGTCGTTGGTGATGATGCATACAGTAACACTGTTTCCGTAATCACACCCTACTCCGGGAAGTTGACTCTGTAACAAGATTCGCTCAATTTCTACCACTCTTCGTGTCAGATTACAATCGAACAGACGTTCGGTATCCTCGTTAACCGATGGGGGATTCTTTTGTCCCCTATTAAATAGTCAGTAGAAACTACGACCAAAATAATAATGGTCTGTTGTAAACTGCGCAATTATATTTCAGAAGAAGGGGCAGATGAAATACTAGAGTGTCCACAGAATCACGTTACCAATGACATGCATGGGGAGCCTACTATTTACTTTCAGAATTTATTACACACTGAAACAATTTTTTTGCGAGATCGCAGAGGAAATGGACACAAGTCGTCAATTCGTAATGTAATAGCACTGGAGTTACATAAATTTGGATTTGTGAGATTGTTTACTAGACACCATCTTTCAGCTTCTACATGAGCTAAGCAATGAGCTTGTCATATAAAAGTATTTTCTGTTCCTTTTTGGCGTTTTCACGCATTACCTCCGTATTCTGAATATTTTCTAACGTGCTACGTAGACCCTCCTCAGTATTGACTGTATCCACCTTTAAGCGTTTAAGTTTCTCTTCATGAGTATCCTTAGATGTACTGTCCGTCTGAAAACCGGGAGGGAGAGCACTCAAACTTTCAAGTCCACTAATTCTAATTTCTCTGAAAGTAGTGAGCATTCTTCTCCCTCCCCTCTCCCCCTCCCCCCTCCCCAGATTAACGTTTTGGCGTGTTCAAAACGACGTCATTACTTTCATTTGAAAATGCTTCTCCTCGTCGCAATGCAGCAGGTTCAGAACGTATAGTCATTTCCTGCAGTATTGGGTACTATTGTACATAAAAATGTTTATATATTATGTATGATTTACCTTGCGCAAAGTTTGAAAATATTTCCGGATCCCATTGTCCACTAGCGTCATATTGAATCAAACATGTTCCGTATAATGATTTCAGTTTAGTAAATTTTGCTTTTAACACTGACGATTCCCGTTAATATACCATCTTTCCATAATCAATCCCTAACATGTCTGCACCCGTCATATCACCGGCTAGACTGTCAATAACGGGTAGTTTGAACATCTCATCATTACATAGAGGTGCCATGTGTTCATCCCAGGGATTTCTGGGCTGCCTGTCCAGTTCATTCCTTGTGCGACACAATTGAATTTGTTTCCTTGCAACTAGCATGCGAGGATCACTCAGAATGTGAAGGATTCGTGCAAACTCTGAGGTGTAAAATTCTGCACGTCTTCCATGCTTAAATTTATGCTGTTCTGTCGGTTTTTCTGTTTGTGAGTCTGCCCGTGACTGCGACTCTAGATTGTTGCGTTTCCTCCCAGACCACTCCTCCGACCAGATCAGTTTTCTTTCTTTTCTTATTGTTGTAGTTACATCAACGCTTACTGCTGTACTGTCGTAAATGTTTTGGGCGACATCCGACAGTAGGTGGTCCTTGTTAAAACGGCGATTGATAATCTTGAAAGCAGCGGTGACTGGAACTTGGAGCTCAAAACTCCTTGTCTTGATCACGTCTTTTTGTACTTTTTTAGCCTTATTGCATTTGAAACGTTTAATTCGTTACGACGGTATTCATTTCATCTCCACTTAATTCGTTCAATTCCACAATTGGAACAGCTTCATCAAATGATGAAGGTGTCACAAATCTAGCGTTTCGTCGATCGATTGTCAAAGAGTGAAGACCAACATCATCATTATCTTCTTGTGCAGTGAATTCATATCTTTCATCTGCCATTATTTTGTTTATATTTGTCGTTCCATTTCCATTTATATTGTTTGTAGCAAATTCATCTTCGCTACTGCCATTTGGAAAAAGTCAGAAGCAAACTCATCACCAGTGCTGTATTCATACATTAAAAACGTCCGTCAAAAAGTACATTATTCTGTAGGGTATAGAATCTGAGTTCGAAGGCAGATACTCGAACTCAGTGCCTAACTAGAGATGCCCCAAATCATTGTTGACATTATCGAAACATTTTTTAAAAATTTAAAAATGTTTTGATAATGGCAACAAATTTTTTCTTAAAAATTTAAAAATGTTTCGAAAATGGCAACAATGTTTATCGAAACATTTTTTTAAACTGTGTGGTGGAACAACCCTATGAAATTAAATTTCACAAAATAAAAATTTTGGATGTTTTACCCCCCCATAGCAACTGTAGAGTAGGGGGAAATCGGTCATAGGTTTATTACATAAAACATGTATTAAAAATTGAAAAATGTTTCGATAATGTCAACAATGATTTACTTCCTACGATTTCTTAATTTCATTTCTTTTTTTGTAAAATAACTTTAAACTAAATTAGAAATGAAATAAAAATAAATCTTTTTAAAAAATAAATCTTTTTTAAAAAACATAAATTGTAGGAAGTAAATCATTGTTGACATTATCGAAACATTTTTTTAAGACCCTCCTACACGAAAAACAACCCCAAATTGGAGAAAAATTACCAGAGATTAAAAAATGAAAATTGTCGCAGGCAGGAATTTCGGCCCATAGGAAGTCGTTGCGACAACGCAAAAAAAATCTGGAAAGCAGACGTGTTGCTGTTATATTTATCGGTTTGGAACGGTTAACAATGAGTAATTTGGGCGACAACACAACTTTCTTTTCATAAATCAGGCCTTTGCAATTTCGCAGAAATTACGATTCTGAATATGTTTTTGAATTCAATCATTCGGAGGAGCGTAGCTCTTACACCGTTAAGAAA
>JAULBU010071541.1:0-10470 GCA_032358235.1 Odonthalia washingtoniensis | reverse complement strand
TTATTGACCACTAAATACATCTTGTGGAGTGAATTGCACTACATATGGTCTCCCAGCCTAGAATGTCAGGTGACAATAGATCAAAATTTTACAAAATGAACAAGAAAAAAACGGAAACCCCGAAGCCCGGATTACGAAAGACACGGTCTGTGACAAGCATGTTGTCCGCGGGTTCGTGTAACTCATCACTTGCAGATTCTAGAGTCGGCTCTGCAGACACCCCGCGCCGCTTAGTGGTCAATCCCCTCATAAGGCAACAATCCAGCGCATTTGCGATGAGGAATCCACCGACCTATAAAATCAAGTGACAGACTTAAACAAACGTCCGGAAGAGGACCTTAACCGAAAGCCCGAATTAGAGGAGCAGTCAAACAACTTTTCGAAAAGTCTACGGATACCATTAATCAATCCATCACCGGAAAAATTCATTATCCAACGGAGTCAGTAGCATATTCCGTAAAACTGTTACGTTCGGATGTCAACGTGATCTTAGAGGACGGTTCATAGCAACAACAATACTTGTTTGTAAAGTTTGAATAGAAAAATAACAATCCCATCTCGGAACAGGAAGACACATCCCAACGTTACTCTTACCGTCCCAACGGGATGCCATGTTACGACGTGATTCATCAAGTTAGATAGAAAAGGAGGCTCGATCTCACCGTTCTAACGCGTCGGCCGGATTCCGCCGTTTGTCTGAATTCGACTCTTCCGCATCAGCAGAGGATGAAGAGACTACGGGTCTTTATTCGCATGTAATAGACCTGTCAGTACCGTTGTTTGAACGTGGAAAAGTTCCAAAGCACCGAGGACTAACCTCGTTCAAACCGTCCAACCCGTCCTTCGACCAGTTGATGTCGTACATACCCTCACCATACGGCAAACTGAAAAGATAGACCTACTCCAGTTGTCAACAGGTCAAGCAGGCTTCACAAGCTCACAAGTCCTGGCGCAATACATAGGCGTGAAAGTTCGCCCTGATGTATGCACACCATTCCAACTCGTGGCACCAGGAAACAAGCTCACGGCAGAACAAGAATACAAGTCAATCCGGAAAGCCGTCAAATTTCTAAAAGAGACGGATAACGAGGGCCTAAATTTCGTACCATTGAACATCGACAATGTACGATTGGTCTTGCTTACCGACGCCTTCTTTGCCAATGCAGATGAACTAAAAATGCAACTTGGTTACTTGATTCTGATGGTAGATACGGTCGAGAATTGCAACATTATACACTACGGTTTGTGTTGATCTAACAACTTTGCTCGTCTTAATATCGTAAAACCTAGGAGCACATAATCACATACAGCAATAACATTGGTGATAACACTTAATCATATAACACCTAACGATCTGGTTATTAGTAGTGTATTTTTTACATACAATAAGAAAGGGAACATTATTTAGAAAAATTCATTATGACGTGGGAAATATTACCATAGAATTAGAGCAGATTTCTAATTTCTATTTTGATACAGTAGTGGACGCCACGTGTAATATTAGAGCCAACACTTTGTTGGAGGGGTATAAAAACCAGAGACGATTCTCGTCGGGGAAGAGGAGGAAAGAGAGTTACCGATTAACAAAGAGAACATATAGTAACCACCGTCACGACAACTGACAACTCGCCGCTGCCACCTAGGGCCCGGATCTGACAAAGACGTCGCACCGATCGTACTTGGGAGAAATCTCAGGCGAATCAAACTACTAGTTAGCCAGCGTGTAATCGCGGCGACAAGTAGTCCGACCGCGAATCCAGGGTCGGCAGGCACACTAATAAATGAAAAAACAAACCGTTCCGAGAACTCTGCAATCGCCACTCGGCGAAGGAGGAAGGGAAAAAAGTGAATAAGACACAGTAATTTGGTCAGCAAGATAAAGAAGAATAAGAAAGAAAAGGACGACATCAAAACCACACCAATTGGATCGTGAGGTTACTAAACTAATCTACGATTTACGTAGCTGGAGGCAGAGACTGAAAGGAAGTAGAACAAGGGACAGAGTACAGCAAGTCGGGACTAGAGGCAAATAATTAATAAACGGAGAGAGCCATACGTGAAAGTAGGGAAGAAAAGGAAGCCACAGGTTACCATTTGTTTTGGTCGACCAGTACCGCTCAACATGTTCAGTATACCCAAGTCCAAGGTGATGCATACAGAGCACAACACGTTGGAAAGCGGACTTCAACATTACCCGATCGGGGATTGAAAACATTACGCGAAGTACATTTCTCGGAAGAACTAGCTGATCAACAATCGGCCGAGACAGAATAAAACATGGTAGTACCAGACGATTCGGTGGAAACCAACGACTTACCATCCACGATAATGGAAGAAGAAACCAACCTGTATGCGAGTACAGTCAGACCAGGATACATTAAATTTGGTGGACGTTCTTCAACCCCCAACCGTGTGGGATGGACCGCCAACAAACGAAGTGACCAGACACAACAACCATTGATTTGTCACCAATGTTACGTATTCAACCACATTTCTCCGAAGTGTCAACTACAATTATCCGAAAAGGAGCAGGTAATTACCAACTATGACAAGTTGTGAACAGTACAGAAGACTCGTGTGCCGGATACAGCATACCGCATGGGAAAACTGGCGTTAACCGCACGACAGCAGAACAACAACCCTCATACAAGGGACGACGTTACCAAAAACAGTGAAAAGACCCAGGGAAACTAACCCGGGGACTTGCCAAAGCTTCTTCTTTTGTAGTAAGGAAAATTTTGAGTCGCCCAAGGACTCCTTCAAGAAGTCCTCTTGTCCCTCTTATCACTTCCGTCGCATCAAAACACCATTACCAACGAACAGTTTCTGTTGTCTCCAACGCCCATGGCGGAAAGTAACCCGTACAAGCACGCAAGGCGCGGCGTTCGTGTTATCCAGACACAACTATCGTGTCTATGCCAATCCTGGTCTCAACTTACGTTAAACAAAACGATTTGTTGCAGTCCTGGGTACCGGAACGGTTCCAGTTTTATCAGATGCTCCGACCTACTGTATGGATCGGACAAGCTAATCAATCCCCCAGAAGAGTCGACCAACATACGAGACGCTAACAACAGACCTCTTAATATGGCGGGACGATAACACCAGCTGCAAAACTCGGATCTCAGTCGGAGATAGTGACATTCTACATGGACGATCGACTAGCAACTTCGGTCATCCTTGTCTGTGATTTCTTTGACAAACATCTCGAAGCAACCCGCCCGTGTAAGCGGTTAGTTGAACTTGACGACGGTACCACATTTCCGATCATTCGGAAACCGAAAAAGAGACTTTTTAACGCTCCGCAGTTACCAGAGGAACAGGAATACATACCCGCAAAGAGGAGGACTTTGCCAAAGATATATGTAGCGGAACAGATGGCAATACAGTCGGAATCGCAAACCTGGGTTCCAGTCACAGCTGCTCGCCAAGGATTAATCCTCCTTGAACCAATATCACGCCTCTATGACAACTACTTATGTCTATCGGGCGCAGGAATAGTGGATGTAACCGACGGAAAACCTTTCTAGATATTAGTTACCAACTTTGGAGAATATCCAAAGATCCTCCTTCTAAATCAACATATTTCTAACGCAAGTCCGCACCCCACCTCGCTCGTCGAGTCGAATATTTCTCACGCCCAAATCTTCGGCCTAGTCTCCGAGTCGGAATCATCAAAGCGATCACCTTCCTTGTTTAGGAAGTACCTGAAATCCGCCAAAGACTCGGATTTAATTAACAAACACCTCGCGGACTTACGAGAGTCGCACATTGACAAAGAAGAAACGCCAACGAAGGCGGCAGACATACCACTAGAAGTACCCGAGAAACACCATGGAAAGATCAGGTCTATGTTGACAAAGCACGAACCCATGTGGCTTGGAACGTTGAGGGGAATAAATGTCACCGAACACGCCATCGACCTCATACATTGCACAAGGCCGTTCAAATCACCACCGTATTGGGCAGGAACAAAGACGAGAGAACTCGAATAATTCGAGGTTTCCAAACAGCTCAAAGCCGGAGTGATAGAACCTGCTTATTCTGAATAGAGAGAACTTGTCCTCTTTGTGTCCAAGAAGGACTGAAAACTCCGATTTAGTATCAACTACCGGAAGCTTAGTCAAGCCTCCGTGAAGGACATCTACCCACTTCCAAGTATGGACGAGTGTATTGACTCACTTGGAGACGCCAATATTTTTACAACCTTGTATGCATATTCTGGCTATTGGCAAGTACCAGTCAAAAAAGCTGACAAACCAAATACCGCGTTCGTATTCTACGTGGATACGTATCAATACAACCGAATGCCATTTGGGCTCAAAAACGCCCCCCGAAACATTTCAACGCGCGTTAGACTCATACTAACCAAGTACAAGTGGCAGACTTGTCTGATATACCTCGACGACGTTATTATATAGTACAAGTCGGTGGAGGACCACATCAAACATGTGGACGAAATCTTAACCTGCCTCACAGCAGCCGGTGTCACCTTGAAAACCAAGAAGTGCCATTTATTCACGAGTACCGTCGAGTACCTTGGTCACGTCATCAAACCAGGTGAACTGGAAATAGATCGAAGAAACACGGAATCCCGCCAAAAAGAAAAGCCACCAACGTCAAAGACGTAATTAAGATCATTCCCCGGACTGTGAAATGTTTACAGACGGTTCATACAAAGCTTCACAAACACAGCGTCAAAAATTAACGAACTGTTGAAGAAGAATAACCCCGAATCATTCGAACTGAATGAGGGACAACTCCAATCCTTCCTTTCTTTGATAGATGCCGTTTATACCCGCCTATACTAGCATTACATCAACTAAACCTCCCGTATTCCGTCGATACGGACGCAAGAAACTACCAAGTAGGCTGTGCACTCTTCCAAACCCACCCAGATGGGGAACAAAAACCTATCGGGTATTGACCCCGTTCATTGAAACAAGCTGAGAAGGGATATTAAGCAACCGAACGGGAATGTATCGCCGTTGTGTGGCTATAAACATTCCCCGTTAATACATTCTATACAAGAAGTTCATCGTTTATACAGACCACGAAGTGCTTGGCTGGTTTCAAACAATTACTGACCCATCAGGCAGACTCATGTGATGGCGGTTACAACTCGCTGAATTCGAATTCCACATAAAGTACAAAACTGGTAAGACAAACACGAAAGCAGACGCATTAACTCGCCTTCGAACATCTGCCGAAGCAATTGCGGACGACGCTGAAGACCTCCCGACATTCAGCATTCAAGAGGATAATAACACCAACCAGAAGACCTCCTTCCCGTCGCTCAACAACGCCCATGCACACGATGGGAATACAGGTGTAACAAAGACTTTTTGGTCCACCTGTACAAGAAAAAATTGCGAAATGACGGATGACGATCACCAACTTGATGACAACGATCCGGATGACTTCCCCGCCGTCGCGGTGTGCGCAATCTTACCCGGTCCAACAAAATCGGACCCGTTATTCCAACAAATCTCCCTAGAGGAGCTGATCATCACGCAACAATCAGACGCCTTATGTCAAACAATACGTCAAAAACTTGATGAGGGGGTGATGCTAGCCTTCGGCTTCAACGATGACGGATTAACCACCCGGAAAGCTGAGAAGGACCTCAAATAGTCATCCCTCATGCCTTAAAGGAAAACGTATTGCACATACACCATCAAGCTAGACTCGGCGGTCACCTAAGGGGCAGGAAACTGTACCAGACAATACGCTGTCATTTGTACTGGACTGCATACGGAGTCGACTGCTACGCCAACGCACGGCGATGTACAACTTGTGCCCGCAACCGTATTAAACTGCGTGAGAACACAACAGAACTTCAACTATTTACGGCAGAAGAACCACTCGAGTCTGTCGCTATAGACGTTTTGAGTGCACTCATCAAAACCACACACAGCAACCAGTATATACTGGTAATAACAGACCGCTTCATGAAACTAACCAAGACCGTCCCCATGAAGGAATTGTCAGCAACCGAAGTGGATAAGCACTTCGTGAACAAATGGGTCTTCAACTATGGGACGCCAAAGGAACAAATAGTCGAAATGCAACCTTATAGCCGAGGCTAAGTACTCAAAAGTAGGTGAAACACGACTTTATTATAAAACCCCGATATGTGGATATAGAATAAGATGCAGTAAATAAGGTTAGTTCGCAGTTACCGCTGTCCTTGGATGAGCGGGGTGAACCGGATCCCTGCTACGCCTAAGTACCTTTGCGGGTTCTCTGGTTTGAAGCAGGGTTAGTGCTCCGGCGACTCTACGCAATCGACAAATAATCAGGCACGATTTGATTTGTGGGGATTGTTTCTGCTAATCGCCACTGGTGTTGGCCAGTCCGTAGACACGTTTTCGGTTAGATATCTCTAAGCCGGGGTTTACCTTTCGATAAGGGTGAGATAGTTACTAGATGTAGTTCAATGCTGGAGTTCTGGTTGTCTGTAATAAATGTCTGCCTTCTTTATTAAATTCATCATCCTGGTTCATATGACGGTATGTATACTACTTTTGAGGTCAAATTGAATGATAATACACGTGTAATGCGTTTCCGTTTATATTAGAGGGTTTGATACTAATTTTTCAATTAGATATTACAATCCTATCCGTTGTTATATCCCACGTGTCGCGCCGTATTTTGATTAGCGTGATTTTGTGTACGCCGTTTTGTCATGGTGTAAACCTTCTGTCCCTCGTGGCACTGTAACGGTGTCTGTCCATATCGAGTAGGTGTCGTTTCTAACGTGACAGTACAGTACCTCTACATTTACACGTATGGAAATTTGCAAGTTGTGGGCGACCTCCCGCGTTTTATGGGTTGTGCAATTTTGACTGTCAGGCGCACTATGATTAGTACCCTTTTGTGCGCATTTCCTTTTCCAATGCGGGCGTTCGTGTTTTACCCTCCTCGGATTACTTTCGTCCACAATCATCCGCCGTCCGTGCATGCGTGTCAGTACTACTCTCATCATCGTAGGATTTTGTTGCGTCTTTACGCACCTTCCATTATCGTGTAGTCGTCGTCCTCAGCGTCGTCGTCAATCATCATTATCGACACAAACGATATAATCAGCGTTACCATCATTGTTAGCAACATCATCTTCAGCGACATCATCGCCATTAGCGACATCATCGTCAGCGACATCATCGTCATTAGAAACATAATCATCAGCGACATCATCGTCATTAGCAACATCGTCATCTTCGTTATCAACATCATCATCGTCAATATAATCATCAATCATGTAGCAACATCATCATAAGCAATCGTCTTAATCATCATAATCATTTAGCAACATCATCATCAGCGTTATCAACTTCATCACCACAAGCAATATAGTCATCATCATCATATAGCCACATCATCATCATCATCAGCTCCGTGTCGTTCAAACTCGTCATCGTATCGAATCTTAGATTTGACACTAATCTCCGATAACGGAGGATAAATCACTGCAAAGTTCTTCCAAGACGTTTGTCAGATCCTGAACATACACAACATTTTCACCACAACCTACCATGCATAAACGAATGGACAAGTCGAAAGATACAACCGGGCGATAAAATCCGCGATACGCAGCTACTTGGGGGATCATCCCAAAGATTGGGACCTCTATACGGGTACGCTTACATAAGCCTATAACTGCCAACCACACAATTCAACAGAACTCACACCGTTCGAACTGGTATTATCACGCCCGCCACCAGAATTGGCGTTGAAAGCAGAATGCTCAAGATCACAAACGCCAAAGAAGGTCAGGGACATCTAGAAGACATGGTTGGGAACGACCCTTCGTAAAACGAAGGGTAAGCTCGACCATGTACAGGCCCGTTACAAACGTAACTGCGACGACCGACTAAGGCGGCAGGCAGAGAAAATGTTACCAGGAGACAGGGTATTCTTACGCGTTGAACAACGGGATGAACGGGAACACCACCATAAACTGGCTGTCGTAGCTGACGGCCCGTATAAGGTTAATGATGTAACAGGAAATACAGTTGTAAGCGAACGACCCGACAGGTCGGTTGAGAGAGTTTCACAATAACGTGTAGTCCTAGCATCCGAGCTATGCGTTCTAGAGGACATTCAACAAGCCATACGTCCACTGACGGACAAAAAATTGACTGCGAAGTCATATCCGACTCCGGAAGAGGAAAAAAACGGGAACTATCCCATTCAACAAACATGGCTCAGGACGATAACGAAAACCATAACGTCCTTAACGACGACCTTGAACCCGGACAGGAGAATGAAAGCAGAAAAAATGGAATACGATAACAGAAACTCGGAAAAAACCGAGGATGAACAGACCCCGCGGGAGGAAACAGACCAACACCATGAGATAGTGAAAAACGACCAACAATCGGAAGAAACAGAAGAATACGTCATCGAACGGATATTAGACCACGGCATAAACAACGCTAAACAGCACCGAAACGGAAAAATAGGAGAGTTAACTGACCGAGTCTGGTGGTACGGCTACACATCGGCTGAGGATACCTGAGAACCCATCAGGCACCTCCCTAGGAACAAGTTAGTGAGCTAATAAAAAATGAAGAAGATTAAGTTGCTGGCCGATATCAAAAAATCAATCGCCTGATAGAATCGGCTTAAATAATCCCCAAAACTGGTGAGCACTGGTTTTCTTTGTTTCTAGGTTCTGGCAGAACCTAGAAACAAAGAAAACGATGAAAAAAGTGAAAAAGTGAAAAAAGATGGCAAGGCACCTGGATTTCAGTGTTGGTTGAACAGTAGCACCATTATGGATGTTACAATGTCATCCAAATCGGTAATATAGACGCTATTGTTTAGAAACTCAAATAGGGATACACGTGTAACGAAAAGTCTTTTTTGACCCACGTGTGCCAAGGAAAAGAAAAAGTAAAAAAACTGGCAAGGCAAGTGGACCTGGATTTCAGTGTTGTTTGGACAGTAGCGCCATTGTGGAATATACAATGGCATTCACATCTGTAATATAGACATTATTGCACCACCAATGGAAAAAAGTGAAAAAGTGAAAAAATAGCTGGCAAGGAAATTGGACCTGGATTTCAGTGTTGATTGGACAGTAGAGCCATTGTGGATGTTACAATATCGTTCACATCGGTGATATAGACGTTATTGTTTAGACGCTCAAATGAGATTACAAGTGTAACAAAAATATTTTTTGTTCCACGTGTACAACAAATTGAAAATGAATACAACTCACCGTATGGCGGCAAAACGACAACAACGACGACAACACCAGACGAATAAACCATCCGCAACGGACGCAGACTCAAACCCAACATCACAAATGCAACCCATAAGGGGGTGGCGGCTCACGCTTGGCGGCTTGCCCTTTTACAGCGGAAACTCAACAACTTCTTTCGAAGTTGGGACTAAAATAGGGAATGGGGCTGGGGTTTCCTCTCCCAAATTAGTTTTCGATCAAAATACTAGAAACAAAGGAAATGATTTGGAAAAAACTACCCAACGAGAGCGAACCATAACCCTCCCGTCGGCAAGAATGTGACATGACCTCTCCAAAGAGTCAGCCACAATTCAAACGGAGAGTTCCGGTAACTTCAACATGCGACACCATCATATGGTTCCGTAGAATCGGACAAGTCGGCTCTCTCATGCAAACACATGTCCGTAACGTAAAACGGAAATAATTCCTGATAGAAATGCACAACAAAATAACCTCTCTCCTCCGACCCGAAGTAGGGTCGTGCCGCAATCAATATTTATCGACACCCGCTGAAAACTACAACGTGAAAACGCGGCTGAAAATCAACACCTCATTCGAGTGAACAAGTTCCGTACAATGCGCAGCATCGGTTCGTCAAATGCTCACCGGAAAGCCCATATTATTAAACGTCAACACAAATGTGGTTGTGCTACAACTCTGGGGAGAAATATCCCACCCAAAACGTGACGACAAACCCAGTACATTACTGGAAGTCAACATTACAATAACCACCGACCGTTGTTACACGTACAAACGCATAACAGTCCAAAAATGGTCGAATCGAATACCACTCCCATTGTACAATGGTATTATGAACACACATCTAACTCGGAGTTGGACTCTTTAAACCGAAAATGGCGGCAGTGGTTTAATTATAAATCACCATTCAACAATCACGATCAGCGATCAGCCTAACGAACACAACCGCCGGAATGGCGTGAAAAAAACAAAATCCAATAATTTCGGACGCATTTCCAAATCCTACTGACGCTGTCGGGCTGCTTACCTTCCGAATTATAAATTCAGTCGCAAAAAGAAAACAACAACCAGTCAGAGGCTTGAGAAGCGGCAAACGCTTAACACGGCGACGAAGGACAAAAAATCAGCCAAACCTGCCTAAGAATAAGGTTTTATATGCAACAAATTACGGACACCCGTCCGGTTGGCCAACTAATGAGTCCTAGATCTGACTCAATATCTCACTCCAGGACCTCGTTCGT
>JAULBU010071530.1:0-10470 GCA_032358235.1 Odonthalia washingtoniensis | reverse complement strand
GAGATACAATGACTTAAAAAAATTCCCTCCATATGGGGTTCGCACTTTTGCAGAAAATTAAATAATTGATTTTTTGTTGCAAAAAATGAATTATTTAATTTCCTGCGATTCTTCGGCCTCCACATGGATGAAATGTTTTTGCAGAAAATTAAATATTTAATTTTTCGCGACAAAAAATCAATTATTTAATTTTCTGAAAATTTTCAACCTAATATCCCTAATATTTTGATTTAAGGATAACTACAGGTAGCCTTATTTGATTGGGCAACGTACATACCAATTATACATCATTCCGCCAATAAATATTTGACCAATTAGAGGACATGTTGAAGGACAAACTGCAAAAACGGTTTTTCATATTGGGATGATACTTCAAAAGTTACAGCTCTTCCAAACCATGTAAGGCAAAAAACTGATCTTCATTAAAAGAAAAATAGGATAACTACAGTTAACCTAATTATTGAAAATTTTGATCAAGTTTATTGACTTACAAGTCAATCAACGTAACATCAGCCTGCTTGGTTTTCTAGGCCTTTGTTGAGGTGTTTCGTCATTTGTGGAATGCATCTGGTTCGCTGGTTGTATTTAGTCGTCATCAGTGATTTACCCATCAACACTACTGTCACTATTATTATCAGTATCGCATGGTTGTGAGGAGGATGGGTCTGCTTGTGGATGTGTTGATGCACCTGCAGGTAATGAAATTGACCTTTATCGTTCTTCACTAGCACGAATCTCATAATTCTTATTCCAGATTGTCCAACAACTTATCCGTAGACCTGAATGAATTCGCACACACAAATGAACCAAGCAATGAGAACACATAAATGATGACTTATGGCCTCGAATTCCTTCTGAATTATGACCTCCAAATAAAGAACAATACTGTACTTTCCTGATCTGACTCTGCTCATGTCCTTTCACTTGCATTCAAAGTGTCCTACCTTGAAGAGAATTGAAAATTGCAGACGATATCTATGGAGAGATTTTGCTAAAATGATTAAACGTCTCTTCTCCGTCTGTGTAATCTGCTCTTCCATTGGAACTTCTATTGGTATAGCTGAACGTCTACTAATGACATCTGCGTGGATTATCAAGTCCTTGTAGAGGTCATATGTAAAGTTTGCCAGGGACTGAATATTGTTAAGACTGATTCTATACGTATCCAAAGATTGGAATGAATGTTTAGTAGACAATAGATCACCCCTTTGCCAAATTCTCCATGCAACAAACGAATTTACAGCTAGAGTTTTAAATGTTTATGTGATCAGTTTTTGTTCCATTGTAAATGAGAGTTTGAGGATCGCATTATTGAACGTGCCTGTGTGGCACCGTCAACACCTCCTTTCGTTTTGGAAAAATACTCTGTATTCTATGCTTTAATAACTTATTAGGAGGAAAAGGACCAACTTCCAATACATGATCATTTATGGTTTTCCAGAATGCATGTTGGGAGAGTATAATGTCTCTTTACTTATTTTCTACAAATGAAGGAACAGAAAGCGGAATCTCATGTGCCCATCGAATAAACCTATCAGTTTTGTCTATTAGTATTGAACAGAGAATCTCCTTATGGTAGTCACTGCAAAAAAGTAAAAATTTATACAACACACCAGACTCAGCTGCACTAAAATACATACAAAAGTTTCCGTTTTGACAATCATTTGCTGAATAATTTGTCCTATGTGCCCGCGAGGAATATACCTCTTGCAATTTTCATCTCCGATTTCACAAAACACAATGTCTGCAGTGGGTAATGCGATGCAGTTTGATAGACTGGAGGATGAAACTGATGTTTTTATTTCAATTGTAGAAACTGTATAAGACTTTCTTTCCATCTGAACATTTAACCAACTTCCCTTATTATTGTAAAGTTCAACATTTGATAAATCCAAAATTCACAACCCATCTGGAGAACATGCAAACTCCATGCTATTTTTCATTGCAAAAATACTACTTTGATATACATCTAAAATTATAGAAGAACTCTGTAGAGAATTCATCACAGCATCATCATTAACTGATCCACATTTCATGCTTCGATACTTCTGCTTTTAGAAAACCAGCTCTTGGTGAACTTCTGAAAACCATTCTTTATCTGAATATGTAGGTAAAGTAGACCTACTCATACCAGTCAAATCACAAAATTGAGCATTAAGTAGTAAAATATCTCCAGAATTTGTACCTGTAACACAAAATGATCTCATCAAAAACCAATCTGCACATCTTTGTGCAGTAGTCAATGGTTTTCAATTCAATAAAAGGGCCTGCTCAATCTGCGTCTTAGTGTACGTAATTTGAGGTGAATTATGTTTGGAGAATAGATTTGATTGCTCTAAAATAGAGCTAGGGGCTGCAATAAAATAATTTAATATCTTGAACGTTTCGTCTGGGACACTTATCAAAAATCGTAATAACTTGCAGAAGTGTTCTGTTCCGTGTTCACGGACAGCTATGGATTGCAACATATTTGAAGTACCAGAAATTCGTTTTTGGGCAACATAAACAGCTGGTCCATGCTGGGAGAATCATCTTTAATAGAAGAAATTTTTCTATCATTTTGAACATCTAAAATAATATCAGGTTCATTATTGGTTGATTCAATTTGTAACGGAATGATAGGATGTGCATATATATATGGCCGTCAAATTCAATGTCATCATTTTGTAATGGGCTTAAGTAAGAGTTTCCAACAAATGGATGGCATCGCAAATTGTGCTCTGGCATAAAAAAGATGCAACTTAACCCTTTTTGTATTAGAAATTCCATTATTTTCTCTTTCCCATAACCACTATCTGCCGTATCTAAATATCCTCTGAGAATTTCTTCTCCTCTTTCATCTATTATTACATCTTTTTGTTTTGAAATACAGTCAATTTGACTTTCACGTCGTCTATGAAACCGTAAATCAAGGCTCACAGAAAATCATGAATGAGCTAACACGTCAGCACAGTATCCTTCTCTATCTGCTTTTCTTGCAAATATAGACTTTACTTGATTGTCTACAGCCCTTGTACCGTACATCTCATCATCAAATGTGGCTAAAATTGTAAAGGGACGAAAACTACTTTTCTTACTTCATTAAATGCAATCGCTTCAAAATTCTGATAGTTGGCGTATCTGATTTCTTTGTCCATTCCATGAAATGGATTGTCCATTCCCGCGTCCAACAGAAGAGTATGCAATTAAATGTGTGCTGATAAATCTCATCCTCTCAATAGTTGGAGGAACAAGTCCTCTATAATTCATTATTGTGATTGTTTTTGCTATACTGATACCTGTGCAATGAGAAAATAAAAACAATCCCATAAACCTATATAAAGATTCTATTTCCAGTGGCTGTTTTTCAATACTTTTAACTCGTATGAGTTCATTAATCCATCTTAGACATTGTTCAAGAAGATTGTTCATAAATAAAACTGAAAAACTCGCTCTAATTTTCAGTAGGACATGTGCCTCACTTTGACCATTTAAATAATCAACGACTGGTAGTAAATAAAGTCTAAGAAGATCACTAATCAATTTTTCTATAAACTCTTTTTCCAAATGTACAGTTTTGATAGCAGTTGTTGATTTTCTCCATCTATCTGAAGGATCAGTCCTTACTGTGTTTTTCACACCTTTTCTCATCCCAACTTTACCTCGCTCTCCGTGATCCACATCCGCGACCGTTTGTACATCCTCTTACCCCTCTTACCCTAGCTTTTGTATATACTGCTGGTGTCAGGTTGATTGAAGGTTGTGGTGTCGGTACATTATGGTTGCTATGTCGACTTTTAGTATCATTACATTGAGGTGAATAAATGGCAGGTTGTGCATGTAGTTTTGAAGTAGTTGCTGTTCATTTAAATCAAAAGTTGGTGTTGCTGGTGTCGTATCGTTCCGAGTAGAATCCATCTGGATGCCTTGTTCTGATTGCACGTAATGTCCGATTAACGGAGGTTGAAAAGAGACCTTGAAGACGAATAATATACGTTACAATTGGTATTTATGAACGTTCACTTGAAAAAGAGATTAGTGTGTGATTTCTGATTGAGAAAATGTGAGTAAAAATCAAGGTATTCATGAGGGTATCGATAAAACGTGTGCAGAGTTTAACTGTGAGCAGTCTGCTCAAAAATAAGTTACATCTTGAAAGAATCCACATTCTAAATGGCCATATGGATAAATACAGTTAACCTTGCGATTTTGTTGCATTTCAGGATTTTTCTCTAATTTTAACTATAGTTATCCATAAAAGATTAGAGGTATGGAGAAAGTGCTTTACATTTTTTCTTCGCCATCTACAGCTGTACAAACAAGTCCACCCCGCCCCCATGCGAAAATTTTTCGCAGTGGTATTTCTTGTTGATGTTCCCTTTCAAAAATGGAAACCTCAACAAGAAATACCACTGAGTACATTACGTGAAAGGGAATATGAATTTCATGTACAATTAAATGAAAATGTTTACGTATAGTTGACATGAGTTCTGATGTGAACTGTTTTTTAGATCATTATCATTATGCTAATGATCTAAAAATCAGTTCCCATCTATGTATGATACATAATTTTATGGAGATGCTGAAAGAAATGGAACATGTAGAAGAAGAATCATGCAATATTTAGTTCATGAACGTGACCA
The DNA here is from genome assembly GCA_032358235.1 of Odonthalia washingtoniensis. Classification (NCBI taxonomy): domain Eukaryota; phylum Rhodophyta; class Florideophyceae; order Ceramiales; family Rhodomelaceae; genus Odonthalia; species Odonthalia washingtoniensis. Next base: position 5,848 of record JAULBU010071530.1, on the reverse strand, counting down.
TTTTAGTCAATTCGTAGCAGAAGATTTTTCAAGATATTTTTAAAGAGAAAAAGGTGATGGGACTCATGGTAATCGTTTAGAATTACAAGCTGCTGCTGAAATTTATGGTAAACGTATTGAAGTTTATTCATATTGTAATAGTCCCATTACTATTATTGATTGTTGGACATCACGTAAATATAATGAAAGAAATGGTAGTCGTAATAATGTTTGTCATGGTGATCATCAACATCCTATTCGTTTAAGTTTTCATCTTGGTTGTCATTATAATGCCGTTGTTTCTGCAATTGCATGTTCAAAAGGACTAAAACATAATGGTACTGGTAGTTGTGTAAAACGTACGAACCCATCATGTGAAGCTGTTGTTGTACAAAGATCATTAGCAGCTGCAACAACAACATCAATGTGGATGGAAATTCAAACACACATAATACAAATGATATTAATAATAAAATTAATAGTAATGGAAATTGTACGGATTGTAGAAATCCTAGTAGAAGTAATGATATAGATGATTAATTAGCAGCATGGCTTGAAGTGTTGACCCTCTTTTCAAAGAAGAGGATAATCTAGCTTTTAATCTTCACACTTTTTATTATTATTATTGTCTTTTCTGATTTGTTTTCTACTGTTTATCAAAATTAAAAGATATACCTGACAATGCTTCTCAGTTTAGATATGTGCTTGTGTCATTGAAATACATGTTAGCTCTTGCTTCTTTTCCTTCTTTTTTACTGTAGATATTTTTGTAGCAGGTCTTCGTTTTGTTTTATATATAAAAAGAAGAAACGAAATGTTTTTTAAGGAAGACGAAGATGATAAAATGACGCCTTGCTTAGCCAGTTGTCTGACATCGAGAGATATCGCAGATACGGAAACAGCTTACAATCACGCTCTGATAAGTACCATTACCATCATGAACAACTTCAATAAATTGAAACTTTTGGTCTGTAAGCTGAATAGGGTAATAATCACGATCCATTATAACCTTACTGGGCCATCCGAAAAGACATTCCGACATGGTGACAGTAGCATTTAATAAATCTGTATCAATATTCCATGTATTGCGTGTTGGTAGTGGTGACTTACCTAAGAAGAATTCAAAATGTGTAATTCTATCACACATTTTGAATTGAATGTTTACAGTCTGAAACTAGTAGCTTCAGGATCTAACTATTCAATAAATCGATATTTATCACGTTTATTATTAATTGAATTAACTTGTTTTAATAATTGTTCATCAATACTTAGTAATCTACCAAAACGACAAATTCTTGGCTTTCAAAATCTTAAAAATTCAACATCCACACATTGATAAATTAATTCAAATAATGAATTCACATCATAGTCAATTTCTTGAGGATGTAAATACATATATGCAAAAGTAGCATCTTTTAAATTCTCTCTAGCCTTCAAACTGTTCAATACATCTATAGGTGACATTGATTCTTTACTAATACCGATATTTATATTCATATCATCATAGTGAATATAATTATCAAACATTGTGTTTTGGTTTTATATTTGCTCGGTAACATATTTTATTATCATCACATATTCCTATTATATGATGAATATGTTCAAGCAGGGAATAAATATGTTGTATATGTTCAGTACAGCATTGATGAATAGGAAATAATGATTTAAGTGTCAATTGTTTATCATGATTACCCATATGTACGATGATGACTTCGGGTTTAAATACCATGGTGTTGGTACGTTAGAAGTTGTTTTTAATTATGAAACAGGTACTAAGTTCAATATTAGTTGAGGAAACAAGAAAATAACATGATGTTTTTGTTGCCGAGGCGGAATTTAAAACCGCGCAAACTTCAAACCCCATCAATAATTTTGTCTCACACCAGAATTATTAGGAATAATTACCGTTTCCTTCTTTTGTCGACGTCGTCGCGGCCGTGAGTGTGTGGGAGTCATAATGGATTTCACGGCCGATTAAAAAAACAATGAAAAAAAATTTGAAGAAATGTATTTTTAAAAATCATTTTTCTTTCCTGTACACATTTTGAATAAATCGTTGGTTCCAAATCAATATAATTTTCAATATAATTTTCTATTTTCATAATAATTTTTGAATAAATAGTAAAATGAGAAAGTGTTGACTTTTTCCTTCCCCCACCAAGATATCCTTTTCAAAACTAGACAAGATAACACAACCACAAACATTTCAAACAAAATGCGCATATAATCGTCGTCAACACCTTCTGCATCGTCGAATACAAATGATAAACATATCCAGTACATGGAGGAATATAAGATTGGAGATATGGTGCATCTTGGACGTAATTAGCAGTAGTTTGTACACGATCTACATTAGATAGATATCTATCATCCAAGACAGCCATTGATCGAGAAAGAAAACGTGCAATTATTTTATCTTGTCAAAATGTCAAAAGATATACGTCCTCCCGAACATACACCAGGTGGATATGGTGAATTAACAAGGAGAGGTTTAAGTACTGATGGTCATATATCTAGAGACGTAAGATTATTATTTAGTGTTATTGATCAGATTCATCCTTATGTTATATTGAATGATGTTGGTACTGACAAAAGTAATGGGTTGGTGAAAGCGTCTTGGATTTTCAGTGGAGCTTTTGAAGTTGATGAAACTGTTTTAATGTGGAGTCTTAAACATGGTTTAAAATATGGTGTAATGTCCGTTGAAAACGGCACAGTTGGTTTAACAATTGCTGGTGGTTCCGGTACGCTTTTCAGTCAAGAAATAAGTAGAGATGGTACACCAACACACGATGCTGATTTATATTGCAGAGTTGATGCAATTGTTGATCAGACATTTACTAAAAAACCTTGTGGAAGTTTACCTGACATGGCACCACAAAGTCACTTCAAGGATTCAAGGTCTGTTAGATATAGTAGTTACTCATGGACATTTAGGGTAGATGGACGAGAAATTAAAGGAAACGCATTTTCTTTTCTGACGCGATGTATGATTCTATTTCAACAGATGGTCAATCATTTTCAAAAAAAATATTTCCAGAGATGTTCATGATGATCATGATTTAAAAAGTAATGAAAATATTGATGATGCTATTGTTAAAATACATTCACCGAAAGAAGAAAATTTATTTGAATCGTTGATGAATCAAATTGGTTTAGATATACGTTCAGAATTAGTACCATCCGCTACTTAATCAGATGGAAAATATATTATTCTAATGGCTTGTATTTCTTTAGTTATCTGTATCGTTACTATTCCTATTATTATCTATATGCTCGTTCGATACAAAAGAAGTAGAAGGGAAAAAGGTTATACTAAATCTTATATTCATCATCCTTCAAAATTCAGTTCTGTAAAACAAAGGGACGATGAACGCATTTCCCTCGCTTCTGAAAACACTACTAACAATTCTGCAGTTTAGTTCTTTTCTCCGTTCATTTAAAAATAATATTTTATATTTTAGAATTTTAACTGTTAGTCATGATCGGGGATGATGCCTTCACTTTTTATCTGGAAAGATGCCTTCACTTTTTATCTGGAAAGATGCCGTACGATAGTCATGAGGTAGATAACTAGAATGTATTATTGTTGTCTCTCGTTTATTACCTGAAATTAGTTTCAGAAATAATCGGGTATCTACATGTTGACTCCAAGCAATACCCAAAGCAGAAATCATAGCATTTAAATGGCCTGTATATTTATCAGCCGATTGACTAACTTGGTTAACAAAAACGCGCACAGCTTCTCTTCCAACCAAATCATCGATGTTATTAAGTTGATGTTGATGCTGTAACAAAGCGTGACGAATTGCACAAAAAAGTTGAGGAAAGCGAACAGCATGTTCTAAACGTTGTGTAAATTCCGCACGGTATAATGAGGCAGTCGAATCAATCAATACTACAAGAACAGATCGCGGTATTGTACGTAATAAAAATGGTAGTGTAGTTTGTGCTGATTGAAATAGATGATCAGATGTTCGAACATGTTCAACGATTACATTACGTGAAGGTTTTGTTGGAGATAAATTTAAAGATGATAAATGTTCAAATAATGATTGGTGTCGTTTAGTTTTGAAAACGAGGGTCAATCTGATGGTTTTTTAAAAATAAAGTTACTTTATCGTTATTAAAATAATGATAAATAAACTTTATTTTTAGAAAAACCTTTCCGTTTTTCTAAAAAAAGAGGATTATGGTTGCTATGATTTTGAAAAAATACTCCATATGGAGAAAAAGATTTTGTGGAAAATCAATTATTTAATCTTTTTCAAACAGAGGCAGGATTAAACGAAGATGAAATGACGAAAAAATACCATTTGAATTAAGTGGACAAAAAATTGAATCGCCATGGTTTGTCGTTTTTAATATCGAAAAAACACCTTGTTTTTTAGAAAGTAAAAATAATATTTTAGAAAATTGTTGAAAATCGGCGATCAAGGCTGCTATGCTTTGCTGCGGACATTGCAGGCTTGAAAAACATTACATTAAGCAGTATACTAAATACAAACTTTCTTGCAGCTGCTGTTGCACACAAAAAAGTTATATATGTCGTTTTCCTCCATATGAAATTCTTTTTTTGCAGAAAATCAAATAATTAATTTTTTGCAACAGGAAATCAATTATTTAATTTTCTGCAATTTTCCGTCCCCCATACGGAGGAACTGTTTTTGCAGAAAATTAAATATTCAATTTTTTGCAACAGGAAATCAATTATATAATTTTCTGCAAAAATAAGAACTCCATATGGAAGGAATTTTTTTCGTCATTGTTTCTAGGCCACATCTGGCACACTACTGACAGGGAATTGGTCGAATAACTGTCAATTATTTTACCAATACCTGGTGACAATGTCAGAAGAAACACGTGGCTACAGATGATATCTTCATAAACGTCATTCACCGTGACCATTATTCTTCCCTTTTTTCCTCTGTTTATCACCTCAGCCAATGTAAATGGTCGTCGATCTTGCATTCCTCATTCGTAAGCCACATCATATATTGCGAAATTTCCATTTTTTGAAAGTAAAGTATACTGGGTACTTGTGAGAAATGAAAATGGTTTTTTGCCTCCGCTACTAGGGGACGCAACATACTGCCAAAATTTTCATGACAATGTGGGATAATGGCGACAGTAATATGTCACCATCATCCTACATTGTCATTAAATTGCCATCGAAGGCCCTTAGAATAGATTGATTTCTCTATGGCCTCATCATTTCCCACATAATATAGGCGCACCTTACATTGAATCAAAATTCTTCTTAAACGAACAACAGGTATCTACTAGGTACCGGACGTAGTACATGTACGTCAACTTCATCTCAACCTTTAAGTAATAATACGAATCGATCTCCACAAGATCTTACTACTCTTCTTCACGTTTGTTTTTTTGCAATATAGCAACATGAAAGTATGGCATATTTTACTTTCTTTAACATTTTATCTACCAATTTGAAAAACCTTTGCACAAACGTTACCGGTACTCTATACATAATTTGGTCCAAAATAGATGAATATAATATAACCCACCATTCACTATTATTGTCGCCATCACCATATTTCAATAAAAGCGGCGGGTATGTTGGGATAGTTTGTGTATGCAGGTATATCAACTGCAGTAAGTTGATCAACATTATGTAGACCAGCGCGCCTTCCAACAACCATGTCAGAACTAGGCCCACCGATTTAATCTACCACATCGACACTTACGCAACTACCCGCTCTCGCCACTTTCGACGGGGGTTCCGAATTCCCCACTGTTGACCACGACAATCTTTCCGAACGTTTCCTGGCGTCACTGCGATTAGCCATATCTGATTTCAGAACACTACATGAATCGCAATAACTTCAGGATTAACTTTATTCCTGGT
>JAULBU010071519.1:0-10472 GCA_032358235.1 Odonthalia washingtoniensis | reverse complement strand
ATTCGCCGATGTATGTCTGTTTGTACCACCACTGTTTACCCGCTGATGCTAATAAATATATGTAGGCCTTCCCATGACTTTGTGGTGGTACGATAGACCGATACCTTGGCTCATGATGGAAAGATTCGCAATTTACTGCTCTGTTCCACTGTTAGTGCTCCTTGGAAATGGCTTACTCCGAAAGAAAGTCTTCTCTTGTCCTGATCCTTTTCAATGTCCCGCATCTAATCTTCCATGGTATACGCACGATTTTGCTAAGTTTCAGCCGTGTTTATAGGTGCCGGTCGTGGTATTGGTTTGTATACGAGAAGAATTGGACAGAGACCTCGAGGTTCAATTACCGAATTAACTGCGAAAATTTCAATATGAAGGTATTCATTGTTGGTGGTCGTCTTATCCAGCTTCTCCCTGATTGTTGTATATGATCTTCGTAGAGGCCATGGTACCTTTATACGGTCCCGATTATGGCTGGCGTCTCGATCGGTGCCCCCCAATTTGCACTACGTGTCCATTTTATATTACGATCAACGTTTTCCACGGTTTTAAGCATACCAACAGTCACTAAACATTTAATTCGCCTCCCGCGTATACCTATACATACAGTGGAGCGTGGCCTAGTTGACAAGGAGAATTACATTTATCTCGTTCACATTCTGTAAAATATACGTCTGCAGTTCCATCTTTCCAATTTTTGCAGAATTTAAAATATGCATAACCGATCCGGTTATTGGATACCATTTTTCCAAACATAAAAATCCCCAAAATATACCAGTGTAACATGAGCGATATACACTGAGAGAATGGTGTGAAATACAAGCTTCGATGAAGTATGTACCGTTTCAACTTTCTATATGAAAATTTGTTTACTAAAAATATTACGATTTTTATTCAAATCGGATCCTCTAGCAGTGGTACCCTTAGGGCGCTCGCCAAACATTTTCTTCTTGTTCATAATCTCCAAAAGATAATTTGATTATTAATTTTTATCATCCGGGTCATTAAAGAGACGTAATTAAATACTAAATGGCGTAAAAATTAACTTGAAATGAGGTAGATTACGTGCCCTAGCGTAGCGAAGGTGATAAAGCAAGTCTGCCACATTTCAGAATAGCCTTTTCAACTAAAAATTATTTTCAGCAAAATATTTTAAATCAATTGAACCTGTAATACAAGGGTCATGATCATAAAAATACAATGAATATATACAAAGCAAAGTGTATGTACAAAAATAGGATATATATAATTGGATATAGCTCTATTTATTGTCAGGTGCCAGATGAGTATGAGGGATTCACAAGGCAATTAGATATCTTATTCTACAAGTGGCCCCGATTTTAGTTAATAGCAGATGTTTTAGGAATAAAGCACCATATAGAAGACCTATTACTGGAACATCTATACCAGGCACATATGTAACTTCCAATAATGTAATATTTGGAATATTTGAAAATAAAATTTCCGTATTCATCTAAAAAATGGTTCAAGACAATACCTTGAGCTTGACATAAATCTTAACTTTCATTTTATATCAATATATATATATATATATAGAACTACATCTTGTCCATGCATTAATGCGATTGCAATATTATATATTTCTCCCCTCGTCAATTAATTAATTTACAGTCTCGTGTACTAATTCTTATTATAATTGTAATAAGAGACTTTTTTCTGGCACTGCACAAAACTAAGATGAATAAAATGGTGCTTAATTGTACTAATTTATGCTATTTGCTATTATTTACATATTTCCATAGAGCTCACTCTGTGCGCTTGAAATCGGATAGAGATTTGAAAACTTCCCTTAGGATTTATGGTGGCTTTCTAGGCGCACATGGCTTAATTCTAAATCATTTTGCTCATTTAGAAATATTTTTCGAACCAACCAATTTTGGGGGTGAATATGAAAGCAAAGTCTCATGTTCTGCTGTTGTCATTTCTGATAAATATGTACTAACAGCTTCCCACTGTGTATTCAGATCTAAAAAGAAACATTCCAGTCGAATTTTGGTTTGCATTGGTGAAACAGACCGTAGAGACTGTACCTGGAAGTATCGAGCAGATGCAATCTTCATTCCATATTATGTCAAACTAGATCCGGACATTTTGATCATTCGGTTATCATCATCAAGCGGACTTTCAGACTTACCTTTAGTCACAGACAATAATTTTGATAGATCAAGAACTACATACGTCAGTGGGGCTGGAGATAGAAGCACAGGAATAAATGGAATCATAGAAACTGTACAGATAACGCTGTTTGGTCCAGCAGTATGCAAAAGGTGGATTAGGTATTTCAACAGAAAATTTTCTCCTAGCCATCGCATGAAAAGAAAATATAAACTATGTGGGGTGGGGGTCCCCTTTCCACCTCCAATGTGGAAGCATCAGTCTGAATGTGGTCTTAATCTAGGGGATAGTGGTGGTCCTCTATATGAAATTCGTAATGACAGTCCATTCATATTGGGTGTTGCAACAGAATTTTCTATTAGTGAAAAAGGAGAAAGAAGAAGCATGTTTACAAACGTTCCAATTCTTTCTCAGAGTATTTTAAACGTTCTCAGAAATGGTCGTGATGCGTACTGGAGGGAGATCGCACTGTAAATAATGGGGTAACTTTTAATCCAATATAGAGTGAGCTGCATTCACTGAACATTACGGTGAAGTAGAGTGACATAAATATGTAAATCTATAGATGAATTGTTTATTTAAATTGTCACTAAAAGTTCCCACTTCCCACTTCCCATATCTGCAATATCTGCAATATTTCATATGTTTCTTAAACGATTCGTCTCATGATTTGGCAGTCAGAACATTCTTGGGATTGTTACTTGACGCATTACGCAGAAATGGGGACGTATTTTGCAGTGTTCAATAATTTACGGTGGTTAGATTGAGACGTTGATTTCGTAAGTCCGTTTAACATATTGTGATGAAAACGAACAAAACCAATTGGTATATCCAATAAATATTGAGTTATTGTGCAAAGACCGGGTAAAATTCTTTCGTTTTAATAATTTTGTAAAAGATTATAATTACAGTAAATTTAATGCTAATTGTACAAATGTATATACACCTGAGAGAGTGCATGTATATTTGAAGAGACAACCATATATGAAAAGTTTTTAATCATAATAAATCATTGATAATACAAGAATTAAATCTTACTAATTTCTGGCTCATGTGTCACATAATTAGATAAAGCCCTAAATGGAACGTATATAATAGGTTGACGTTTCTCACTGTAGCACTGTTGTGCTTCGCGATGCTTCTTTCTTTGCCTCTCTCCAACTTCCAGGAAACGAATACTGCATTTATGATAAAATGCGTCGTCAGTGCTTCTTAACGGGCTCTGTTTAATATGAAAATTGGTTAAAGCCACATACATATACAGTATGACATCATAGTTACTCTCTGCCCATTTCTATTTTGTCAAATCGCGGGCCGATTCGAGGCAGGTGCGACGGTTCGTTAAGATACGACCCGAGAGGAAGAGGAAGAAGAACTGCTTCGACGATGAGATGAGTGACGAATGGCTACTAGCTGAGAATACCTGATATGATTGTAATGCTCTTCAGTAAGGTGGGGACGTTTATGTTCACTAGATGTAAGGCCAGATTCTTCGCGGCTCACAGGGGTGCGGGTGGTGATCAAAGTCCCTGATACAATTAAGTATCTTTTGCGGGATTGTCTGATCGAAGGCACGGTATCGTGTCTTCACCGATTCTGATTCGCAATCGATAGGCAGACGGGCACACAGCAATTGCATGGGGGATACCTTCGCACTGGAAGTAGATTGTTGGTCGACCTGAGGCTCGTTTAGGTTGGATCTCTCCTTCCTGGTTGATATTATCCTTCGATACGATCGCTTCGCAAGTTGTGGGGTTTCCGTTTGTCTGTAAATGTCTCCCTTTCTTTATTCTTTCTCACTCGAATCGGGTTCTGGTATGTAAACTACTTCTGAAAATAACAAAGTATTCCTGACACGTGTATCGGTTTACGATAATCCTAATAATCCTAATTCAGTTCTAATTCCTCCAATGTGACACTGTCGGCACACACGTGTGGCGGATTCTATTATAAGTACTGTTAATTGGAGAGAATTCTCACTCAATTATATCGCTACATGTTGGATAACATCGTGTTTGTCTCGTACAGTGACTGTGTGTATACAGTGTCGGTTAACATGTCCATGTGTATTCGCGCGGCGTTCTATGCAGTAATCGAACTGTGTAGGAGGCCTTTGTGTGTAGGTGTCAATTTACACATCACAGTACAGTATTCCATGCTGTATGTCTTAGCATACTTCGCATATCATTACTCATTCGGCTTTCCTCCGGTTACTCTGTTTCCCTCCCTTCGTGTGCATATACTCCTCCTATCCTCATCGTCGAGCCGTTTTCTACCTTCCCCACTTCGAAACCTCTCCTCCTTCTTTCTTCCTTCTCCTACTTCCTGCGCCTCGTCCTTCTTCTATCTTCGCCCTGATTCTCCCTGCTTTTCCCTGCCGCTCACTGGTTCTCCCTACCGTCGTGCTTGCTCCTGCTTGTCCCTGATTCTCCTGATTCATCTGCTCACCTGCTTCATCATGCTTTTCCCTGCCATTGTGCTTCTCCCTGACATTGTGCTTCTCCCCGCTCCTCTCTGCTTCTCCTACATTTCCGGCTCACCTGCTTCATCGTGCTTCTGCCTGCTTCTGCCTGCTTCTGCCTGCCTCATCCTGCTTCTCTCTGCCACCTTCGCCGCCCCCTCCTCCCTTGCGCCGCGTGAGATCTTTTTTCCTTCCCCTCTGCACCGCACGAATCGGCGGTATCGATCTACATCTACAATTAGGATGACGGAAGAGGGCAGAGAGGATGATGGTACATAAGGATGACGGCAAAGAGGATGATGATAGTAAATGACGGATGACGGCAGAGGGGATGATGATAGTAGATGAGGATGACTGTAAAGAGAAATGATAGTAGATGAGGATGTTAAAAGTAGATGAGGATGACGGCAGAGAGGATGATGTTAGTAGATGAGGACGACGGCAGAGAGGATGATGATAGTAGATAAGGACAAAGGTAATAGTAAGCGAAACGAAGAAGAAAGTGATTTAGGGAAGTGACAGGAATAATCAAAAGGGCGCCAAGAAGGGTGTCGAGAATAACAGACGGGCCGTGGTATGACAGATGGAAGCATCGACGCGCCGCTTGGAAGGAAACGAAGGAAGTGGGATGAAACGCAAGGATGGTAAACAGGGACAGAAAGCCATCAATGGTAAAAGGGCACACCTTCACTTAAAACGGTAAGTGCGCGAAATCAACTTATTTCGAAAGAAATACGTGTACACCGCGGCACACATTGTCACCTACAGGAGGAAACTCATACCTATGAAACACCAAGCTACTGTATGGTATGACACACCGAGTCACTACAGTAACCATCCATGCAGTTATCGAACCATTTTATTAGTCTTACCCGCGCACTGTCACACTCTACCCCAGACAGCTCGAGACTAGCCGCCCATGACGAATCTCTCAACGGGTACAGTGGAACAGACACGTGGAATTATCTCGGATCACTTTAATTCGAAGTCACCAACACTGATCGAAATTCATATTCTACACATGTCACTATCTCAAAAATAGAAAACAATTCTTTCTATTTATTACTATCCTCGATGAGGATAGCTAATCAAATAGGAAGAAGCTAGACATTAATAAAGACAACATACGACATTCGAATCTACAATTGAACTTTAGCGAAGCAATACAACGGTGACGGGAGACCAGATCCTAAGCGCGCCCGAGGACGATTAATCATCGTTGCTTGGAGTAATGGTGATCCCACGTGGCATCGTAATCAGCTACGAATAGAGCTAAGTTTGGACACGCTTCGGTGTGACCTTAGACCCCAATTAGATCCGCAAACTCACCTAGCCGTGACAGGATATTAGAGTCAGACCGCCTGCAGGAACACGCCCAGGGCTGTGAAGAACCCACCTTCGTCGATCCTGGGTGGGTTATTTAGCGTAAACCGTTAAAAACCCCATTAAAATCCTGGGTTATAATAAAGACACTGGAAATGAGTCATTTCGACGAACTTTTAGTTGTTTTTTAAAATAATTGAGAAATTCACCTTTTTTGATGACACGTGTCCAATGTTCTTAAAGAAAAGACGCGTGTCACCAAATTTGTTAAATCATGTACTTTTCAAAAATGAAAAAGATCAGAAGGACCGACCATCTAACTTTCTATTGTTTGTGACAATTCTAGATCTTCAATAACGTCCTCATTACATTCGTCCAAAAAACTCATCCCATCAGCAGCAGCTTTATCATTGTCACATTGAATTTGCGATGTTTCAAGAAACTGTTCTGTATTATCTTCAGAGTTAATAATGTCTTCATAATATTGGTAGACGCTATCATCTGGATTATCTCTGGTCCCATCCAACGCCAGTAAGTTTGGTTGAACGTACTGTAGCTTTTTTACTTTCTCGGTGGACAAGCAGTTTCATAGCTTAGAGTGCACGAAACTCATGCATGAAAATCCTCTTTCGGACGCGGCAATAGATGTTACCAACGAAAAAATGCGAAGAGAAATCTTTTGTAGCAATGGAAACTTTCTTCCATCTAATTTCAAATACTGTTGAATAGTCTTAACTCCCCTCTGAAAAGCATCGAACCTAAAACTGTTTGCTTCTCTGTCTTCCAATGCAATAATTTCAAATTTTGTATACTATGAGAACAGTGTCTCTTTACATTTTAATTGCGCTTTAAAAGAATCTGCACATCCCAGAGCATGTTCCCCAAATTGCAGCAATGTTTCCTCCGCAGTCCTCTTCTCATCTGTAGTCATAACTTCTCCAGTAAAGCGTGGATCCAATAAATATGACATTTGAAATGCATCCGAGTTCATAAACTCAAATCTCTCACAAACTAGCTTTTCAATGTAATTTCGTTCAGATGCTGTAATAATTCCCAAATCACTGTAAGGTTGGACCAGATGCTTTTTAAAAATTTCAAACATAATCGAAATTGGAGCACTGTCACTTTGTAGCGTTGTAATGCAAACGCCAATGGGTTTTATAATTTCTATGCTCTTCTTGAGTTTTTCCACAAAAGAAACGTCCATTATTAAGTCTTGAAGATTTTTTCTACTTTCTTTTTGATTTTTGCTCCCTGAAATAAATTCTCGTTCAGTGAACATATTATGAAGAAGTCTTTCAGACATTAAAATGCTTATGAAGCATTTAAGTAGTGAAACCCAACGCGTAGGTGCCGGTTTCATGAGAGATGGAAATCCGTGTTCGCGTTGCAATTTCACTAATTTGAATTTTAGTTGATTATGATGTGAAAAGAATGTAACTAAAGACTTGCAATCGTTTGAAAACTTTAGAAGATATTCGAAAGGGTAGTCTAATGGATATGATAGTGTACATCCATTCTTTTTAGTTTTGGTAGCCCCGAAAACTCCTTTCACAATCAAATGTAAGCCATGAATCAAACAACCTTGAAACAATTTCCCGGGGTGTGCTTCTTTAAGCAATTTCCACGCCGCTTTGTTTGTGGATGTCTTATCTGTTACAACCCAGCCACTGATATAATTTTTAATATTAAATAATTCATAACTCTTTCTATATCATCGAATATAAATTTAGCAGAGTGTCCAGTCTCCCCGGTCATTACATTTTCCAAAAATAATGACTGTTCTTCCCCCATTATCATGTAATTTACCACCGACTCATCGTTTACATTACTTGTTCCGTCAGTTGTAAGACATAGATGACCATTTACACTTGATAGCCATTCATCTGTTAGTTTTTTAACGGATATGTAAGTCTTGTTTTATAATTCATTAGAAAGTTGCTCTCTACTTGGTAAAGTCACATCAGACCTACATATCTGAAATGATTTTAAAAGATATTTTTCTTGAACCCTGTAGAATGGTGTTCCAGAAACATAAAAGTATCTCGCAATACTCAAATGTAGGTTTTGGGTCTCGAATTTAGTCAACTTTTGATTAAAGAACGATGTAATTGGTGTGCAGTTGCTCACATACGATGATGCTTTTTTTGATTTCTTTTTCAATTCATTAAACCATTCAGGTTGGTCGCTAATATTTATTTCTTCCATTAGTACTATAAATTATTCGCATTTTAAAAGATGGTTTCGAACTCGTTCAGACTTTTTACAATGCGTTATAATTGTATTTCAATGTTTGCAAGTTGATTTAAGTTCTTTGTGGAAGTTAAATGTATCACTGAACCATGTCCAGACGTCAGATCCTGCAGTTCTCAATAAAATTTCATATGCATTGAACATGGAAGCATTATTACGGGCTATAGTGTCTATTTTAGGAACCAAATTCAGCTCCCTTTTCTTTCCTCGACTGAGCCATGCTTGTGATAGATGTTTCTATTGAAACCATCGCATCAGAATCTCTTTTGAGCCGTACTTCAATACCTTTCGCCTTCTCGGCGGACTTCGTCCCTTTTGGCCGACGTATATTCTTATGATGTGAGGTGCTCTCACTGTCAGTGCTAGGACTTTCGTTATCATCATTTGCATTCTGAAATACTGACGGGGGAGGTGATGGCGACAAACCAGGTGCTAATGAACTTGTTCCTAACGCATCGGAAGATGCATTTACAATGCGGCGCAGGCCTTCGTGAGACTCAACGTATTTCAGAATATTGGCATATGTAAAAGGCTTTCCGACATCCGGTGCTTCTTGCGCTCCACTTGCAATCTTGTACAGAATTCCTTTGTCGAACTTATTGCCATTATACAAGTATGTCGCGAACAGGTAGATTCCGACCGCCATCGGAGATCCCATAACCACCACTCCTTCTGCTCGTTTAACCATTGCGCAAAACTTTGAACATTTTGACCGTACAGCGTCTATTTTGCGGTTGCAGCTCACGGCAGATCGCTCATTCAAACGTCCACTGTTTTTTCCTCCAACATCTTCTCGGTTGCAGGGCAACGCTTGTTTTTTAAGAACGCCATCATTAAGCTCGCCTTAAATCTAGATGCAGTTTGATTGGCACCCGCGACACTATCGAAAGATACTTTCGCGTATGCGTCCATCAACGCCATCAGCTCGTCATCCTAGAAGCTCTTACCACGCTTCTTTCCCTCCACCTCTGCAACCGAAGGCATAGCGCTTGACGAACCAGCCATAATATTTTCATTGTTTGATCGAGTGGCAGGTGAAGATTCTTGGGTGATGTTCTTGAGTGATAGTGTCCCCCAAGAAGAGTCACCTGCTACTAGACAAATCGCAATGTTGTGGAAACTCAGCGAAAATGACAGCACAATTTTCCAATAATGCAACTGTCAACGCATGTATACGTCTTTTCATTGGCGGGAAATTTGCGTTTGGTGTTTGGTACGATACTAAATTTCAAAATTTTGATTCGAGATTTTCGGATTTGATACCGTTTCATCAAATAATTTGGTTCCAAAAAGTGTTTGCGCACATGGCTGGGGTAGGCATATCAAAAAAACATCAAAATTTCCAAAAATGTTAATTTTTCCGTTTTATGTACACGGCTGGCAGCGCTCTAACTCCTACCTTCAGGACGTAAGAAAATATATGAAAACTAGAGGAATGATCATGGAGCACATATATAAAGAACTAAAAGAATAAAATCTCTCTCTTTTATATATAATTGTATTCACTTTACTTTTATTAATTTTTGGGAGAATTATATTCAGATGAATTGCTTTTAATTTTATCTAATACACGCTTACGAATAGTTCGCATATATTCTGTAACCATTGAGTCATCATTATCCTTTGTAGATGAAGTAAACATCATCATCTCTTGTTGTGATTTTATTAGCATGTTTCTTTCCATTTGAGCTTTTAATGCTTCCTCCGCAATTTTCAACTTCTTACGAGAAATTTAAACTCTATCTTCATAATATTTCATCCGTTTCCTTCTAATTGGACGATCAAATGATTCTTTTTTTCTTCTATGCCAGATGATTCTGTAGTTTCCGTATCTTCGCTCTCCGTTTCTTTTTCTTTCTCACTGCCATTATTTTTGGACGATGTAGATAATTCAAACTTGGGATGATCCTTCAAAAAGTCCCAACAGGACTGAAACTTGAATGGAGACCCACAATCTTTGGTTACGGGTGTAATTTCCAACTTGTTGTAAAGAGCAGTTGCCAGATGTAGTACATCTTTCTCATTACAACCAATTGGCCTACAATTTGAGAACTTTGCAACACATCAATCGTATGCTTGACACTCTGAAAGCTTCTTTACTGTCTTTTTGATGGATTCTATTGAATGTTGTGGTCTGCGCGGTGGTTTGTACTTGTCAAACATTGTCGCTATCCCTTTGAAAAGTACCTCACCTTTCTGATCGCTCCCAACGATCGCATCATCTGATACTCGAATCCAAGCCTTTGCAATTTCTTCATCATCAATGGTAGGAAAACCGGACCCTCTGATTGGTCTATTCTTGATT
>JAULBU010071508.1:0-10472 GCA_032358235.1 Odonthalia washingtoniensis | reverse complement strand
GGTGCACAACGCTTCTACAAAATTTGACAATTTTTGAGAATTTCTTTATATTTTTTTGTGGCTAGGATTTTTCGTCACGGACTTTTGGGACACCCTGTATATCTGAATTTGGCAACTTTAGCGTAGAATCTTTTCTAGAAGTTTTTTGGGTATTTTATTACTATTTCTATCTACTGATTCATTATAGGAGGCCTTTCAGAGATTAAAATCTTTAGCATAATCTTCTTTTACTCCTATTCCATCTTTCCATGAAGCAGACTTGACATCCCAGGGCGATATCGGATGGTGGCGCATGTTTTTGTATTTGGATGCTTGACCCATAACTATTCATAATTTGAGCAGGTTCAAGTAACTGTATGTAGTTTTAGTCATATTGTATCAGTTCAGAGAGTTCAGATTCGGTTCTTGGTTCCATTTTACTTAAAATATCAGATATCAACTGCTTAAATTAAATATTAGTTAGCAAATAAACAATACAGAAATACAACAATACAATAAATTCGAACAGAATACGCAATATACAAGTCACGTAATTATAGTACATATCAATACAAATATAAATGTTCAGTGATCTTATACTGCCTTGAATAAATTTCTTTTTTTTCTTGTAAGAATCGCTTAATAATAGTTGTATCTTTAACAGCCTTCACCACGTAACAAATATCACGATAGCAATTTATAACCACTATCAGATATATTCATAAACAGGGGTACTATACACCAGATTAAAATGTGGTTTTGACGTTTCAGCTTAATACAAATCTTTTATGTACTCATTTCATCTGCAAGTCATTTTGGATTGGAGGCCAAATTATCAACTCAAATTCTTGAAACAATTTTCGGTAATGCACCCATTGCATGGAGAATATTGAAACACCTGACTCCCTTGATGAATTCATGACTCGAATGGACACACGTACAAGTTTTTCAGACTGAATCTTTGATGTCTAAAGCGGTTTTCTTAGATTTGCTGACTTTTTGTCTGTTAATATCAGTTCCAAAAGTGTTGGAACGGTTCCAACTGTTGTTGGAAATAGTTCGCCAAATAATAATGACAAGATTGCTCACAATGCACCTACAACCTGCAGCATAGGATGCTAATAGTAGCACCTAATTGAAATGATTGAGTATCACCGGAAGAAAATCAAAGGTTAATAATTTTGCACGTCGACGAAAAAGAAATCGACTTTCATTCTTTAATACTGTATGTGGACGGATATTACGACTAACTGGTGATATACACTCACCAGTTCCCACAAAAATACTTAGACTGCCTTTATTTTTCGGTTCATGTACACTACACCGTAAATTATAGGCCGTAAATCGACTTTTTCGTGTCAAAAACGTAAGCTTGCATCTTTGAGTTAAGGTGCGACGTGAAAACATCGAATCTTGTTGGGATGTGTGGCACAAGAGACAAATACTGAACCTAAGACTAGGCATTGAAACTCCAATAGAGACTTCTCAAGGTCTTCATGTTGGAATAGCAAATAACTTTCTTCAAGATGATGATGACGAAGGGTCCGTCTTGAATTTAATTGATGATAATGATTGAGCTGTCTCGCTAATGGTGGTGGGAAGGAATGTACATTAGTCATTTCGTTTTCGTTGTGGGAATGTCTAACTGCTGCTTCAGAAGTTGATGCTATCGTTGATGATTATGGCTCCGTCTTCTTTCCAACCCGTGTCGTCGGTTTTGCATTTCGGTTATGTTGGTAGGATTGAGTGTATATGCGGAGAGGAGAGATTTGGGTGTGGGACTGTGGGACTGTGGGACTGTGGGACTGTGGGACTGTGAAGACAGTATGTAGACACTGGATAGATACATGTGGCACTGATGGAAATTTTCTATGATTTGAAATTTATTTACAACATTTCAATTCAGTCATTACTCCATTGCAATTTATTTACAACATTTCAATTCAATCATTTTCCTTTATACATGACACTCAGATTGTTCCGTACAAGTAACGTCGTGAAGCCAAAATGTTTTGGTTCCCATCAGTAGAGAATAACGGCCCCACCTTTCCAAGGATCTTATTCTCAGATTAAACGGCAACCAACTTCAGAAGTTATTACACATTTTATGCAAATTCCATATAGCCTTAAAACAGATGGTTATATCTACTGTATGAAAATCATTAGGTACACATTATGTAAAAACCCTCAAAACTCAAGTAAAGCCCTTTCATCTTTATCTTAGTAAACTTGAGTTCCAGTGCAGTCAGGCATCGACCAACCAATCAGACTGAACTGAGGGTTGCCCTCCCTTATAGTAGAATACCTGATACCTGTAGACTCAATCCGCTACCACCGCTGCGTTTACGGTATGAGCATTCGGATCCAACGGCAACCGAAAAGGTAGAGAAGAAGAGGCCGTGTATAAGAATGAATTCTAGAGAAAGATCCAAAAAATAAGGCAAAAAATAGGAAGAAATGCATTTGAGTCGAAGTTAATGTTTAGATCAGGAGATGATGATCGGAAAAAACTATGGGCATGGAATTTTTGAATCTCCCCCAACTTCATAAACTAATTGTTGAGTGACATCAACATGAATAAGAAGATGAACTTGGGAATAACATTTCTCTGGTTCACAGACTTTGGAATATCAGTACATTGATGCCGTAAACGTCAATACTCAAACGTTATGGACAAAATAAATAATCTGAATTAATTTTTTTTAAATTCAGAACCTCAGAATTTACTATAATTGATGATGATTGGATAACACGGTTCGTCATTCATAATTATTGTGAATTGAGAACTGACGCGTAATATACTATTTTTGTAATTTTCAGACGGGCAAACTGTGTCAAGTTTTTTGAATAAGACACGCATCTGTTCTATTGTTATATTTCGACTCAGCTCTGGGATAGCTTGCACTAACGCATCGTCTCGCTTTCAAACAAGTCCAAGTCCAAGTCCAAGTCCAAGTCCAAGTCCAAGTCCAAGTCCAAGACGAAAAAGAAGACGACGAAGAAGACGAAGACGAAGAAGAAGACGGAGACGGAGAAGGAGACGGAGACGGTGAGGCGGAGACGGAGGCGGAGACGGAGGCGGAGACGGAGACTTTGAAAAACTTGAACAAAAGACCGAATCGATAATGCGCCGCTATCTAACAAATCCTTTCGGTTCGACCTTTGCCTCAGACACTGCTCCTACGGCAACGACGCCCATACCGACACCGACGGTAACAGATGGTGCTAGTAACAACAGCACAGCTAAACAAATCGACAAGGAAATAAAAATAGAAGATGGCAAAGGGTATGATAACGACAATGAAACTTCACAGCCACCCACATCACCGACACAGCAACAGCAACAACAAAAAATAGCAGAGCAACCGTCACCGACGACAGGAAACAAATCATACGTCCCCTCTCTTCCAATAGCGATTCCATCAATGCGGAAATATCTTTTCTCAGCCTCTTCGCCCACGAGTAACTCACCAACGCAACAAGATTCCAGTCATCATCACCATCACCATCATTTACATTTACCGAATCTGCGACGTCGTCATTCAGCCTCATCTTCTGACCACAACATCGGAGGACCATCAACATCCGACGAAACCTGTACACCGACATCGGTATCAACGAAAACGACAGCATCACTTAATGAACTGTGTCAATTAGTTGATAAGGCTATAGGTCCAATAGGAAATCTGCCGGAAACGTTAGCGAAAAGATTACCACATGATAAGCTACTTGCAGCCTTAAACAAATCCGTACAAGATCGAAACAGAATCCTATGCCAATTCTTACGTGCACGGCATCAAAATGCGACGGAAGCAATGCAGATGATTTCAACTTCATTGCGATGGAGGAAAACAATGGACATTGAGACATACTTAAATAAATCCATACAGAACATGGGATCCCCTGATGCTTGTTTTCCGATGTCGTTAATTTCAACCCCCGAACAATGTAAACAACCTGTTGTATATGGCTTGATTCGATTGTTAGATAAGAGGAAAGCCGAGCGTATACCATTTCAGAATGCACTTCTGTCATTTCTTGAATCAAGTTATTTCGGAGATACTTACGTATTGGATGAAATGATCATCATATTAGACTTTCGTGACTGGTCTATCCGGCGAAATGCTCCGTATCGTTTGGTCAAAGACGGGATTCAAACTTTGCAAAATTACTATCCAGAAAGACTCGGAAGAGTATTTTTAGTGAATTATCCAGCAACGATTCGCGCAGCGTTCACAGCAATCAGCCCTATCATTGATGCCGGTGCAAAAGAAAAAATCATATGGATTGGTGAAGCTGATCCTTCTGCAACGCTTTTAAAATATCTCCCCGCTAAGTCGATCCCATCGTTCCTCGGCGGAGAACTGAAGTCTAATTTTCCACCCGGTTGGCCGGATATCAAGGCGGAGTTCGAAAAAGCGAAGGCTTCTTCTTCACATGGTGGCTTCGTCTCTTCGTTGATCCATTGATGTCTGGTAATGCACTTAATGTCTGGCTTCTCTCGTTGAATTAGTTCTTTTTATGCTTTGTTTTGTTTTTTTAGATTTTGGTTTTATCAGACAAGTAACTTTTGTTGAGCCTTTAAGCTGTGTGTAGCGTTCTCTATCTTGTGTGTACATGTAGTTATCAATCACATATGCTGTCTCATGTGTGCTTCTGTTTGTATATCGTTTTAAACTAATATTTTTCAGTTTTTCTCAATTCTTTATCCTCAATTCCCCTCCTCCTCTTCTCCGTCTGACACCAGTACTCCCACAAAAAAATAAAAAAATAAAAAAATAAAAAAATAAAGGGAGACGTGGATATGTGAATGTATGTATATGTTCCCTTCTGTTCGTCTATCCCAATATAAAAAAGACTTTGTAATGGAGGAAATTGATAGTATCGTTCATCTGCTATGAGCAGTCAGTCTCTTCATGTTCACGGTCATACCCGCTAGCAATCCCATGCTGCCCTTCTTCAACAGCGATACTCAATTCCTCTATTGGTGTATCATCAACGCCTTTGTCGTAGACAAGACCCTTCCAACTACGTTCATTCAAGTAATCAGCACCTCCACCCACACCGTTAACGCTAACCGTCCATTCTCCGCCACGTCTTCCCACCAGCACTCCTTCCCCTTCACTTTCTTCATCAAGCACCAATTTCGTAGAGAGCAAATCAGTGAAGTCTGTAGAGTACGACTCTGAAAATATATCGCCATTATGTAACAATGAAGCTTCCAACTCAACAGGGGTGACAACAGCTTGCATACACTCTCGTTGAAGCTCTTCACTCAGTAAAGAATTCAAAGGACAGGCTATCAAAACGAAGACATCAATGTCCGTAAAGTTTGACAGTTTGGCAGCGTTTAGTTTTCCCATAAGTAGAATGTAACAACTCCTTCCAGAAAATTCTACTATTCTCGAAAGTCGGGATATCATTTCAGTATGCCCGGATATGCCTAGAGTGCCAGCCAGAATACCGATTCGTTGCGCCTGTTCAATTTTCTGAAGCTTAACAAAACGTGAACGGAGGACGCGTTGTGTGTTCATCGTTTCGGTCCGAGAGTTTCTTCTTGTTATGTCCTTCATTTTGAATGAGGAACAGGGTTCGGGACCTGTCGTTAAAGAGAGTGCGGCGTTACGAATTGATGTTGTTGGCGTTCTTGAAGTCGTTAGCCAGATGTACGATGTTTTAGATTGTGAGATTGTGAGTGTGTCGTATTGAAAATGACCTAATGCGTTCATAGTCGGCGACTTTTTGGTATTGGAGTGGATGATATTTGGTAATTGTACGTGATATGGATTTTCAAGTCGTAAATTGGCTATGATAATTTTTTTGGTGCTGTCAATTTCATCCAATTTGACGAAATGCTCATCACTAACACTAAACAAACGATTATCAAAATCGAAATATGAAAATAATCCAATATCATACAATATCACAATCACTTCCACGTCATCATCATCACCACCATCACCACCATCACCATCATCACCACCATCATCATCACCATCATCACGAAGAAAAGATTTGAGACAAACACTGGCCGGGACGGAATCACGTGGAAATATGTATAAAACAGGTAGCGAATGGGTAGGAGATAAGCAGGCAATGCCGTAATGCACGATTAAAGTCGTGTGTAAATGTAGGGCGTTCACTTCATCCACGCAACATTCTCCATAAGATGTATCACCTAATACATATATGAAATAATCATTTGAACACGATAGATGAATAACGCATTTAGTCAATGCATTACATATGAATGCCGCATAATGCAGCAACGAATCTGGAAATTGAAGCGCAATGTTTTTGTCTTCGGAGGTTGAAAGGAAATTACAAATTACATTTGCCGTTCTGTCGATTTCGAATTCTCTTCGCAAGGACTCTATCGATGCGGTTGTTAATGATGTGGGAAGCCAGGTGGTTAATGAATTTAAATCTATGTCTATTTTATCCGTCGTAACATTATTTTTACGTGATGTCTTGTACAATTTCTGAAAAAGACTGTCAGTCTTTTCATGTTCCAAAGACATTCAGTTTCGTAGTTAACTTTTGAACTTGTTTGTGTATCTTTTGTTAGTTGTTGTCCTTGATCTCTGATTCATGGATTTCGCGCCATTTTTTAGTAATGAGAAATACTCGTCGTAAAAGTGTTACGAAATGTATAAAAAGGGAAGAGGGATGTTAATCGCGTCTCGTTCTGGAATGAGACGTAATTTTAATTCCATTTTAATTTTATTGCTGTGAGACTTTCTCTCAGACACACTTCACCACGTGTCACAAACACTCTAATGTGACACGTTACACGTTCATTCATTCACCACTTCAATAATACAGTATTAAAGTGGTTAATGAGGGAAACAATCTGTCTCGATTGTCTTTTCCTCATCGATCTTGTTACACCACAGGTTATGGGCCTACTATAACTCCACTGATTATTTTGAACATACTACAACCCTCCTTAATTAAATATCTCAAATTACACATATCCGTAAGTTTCATTTCTTTTCACTGCAATTCCAAAAATGAATAGCAATCCATTGCAGATCCCGATTCACAACTCTACCACTCCCGAATTAGACCCTGATAATCCCATTCCATGGGTTATGGCCATTCAATGCGAGGCGGACACGCTTCAAGTCAAGGACCACATTGAAGATATCAACTACACCTTCGATTCAACTTCTCATCGAGCTGTTTCAGCTCCGACAAGCGCGACTATTTCATCACTACATAAAGCCATTGCATCGGCTGTTCTCACGTCAGAAACACCTAGAAACCCATGTATCATAATAACACATGTGCAAGGCAAGCTAAAACGTCGTAGTCCAGCGGAGCACAATACCCTCGGAACAAAAGCAGCGAATTGTGTCATAGTAAAATATGAAAAATCCGAAGAATAAGGTAATGCCCATTTAAAAATACGGGTACTCATGTCTGTTACTCGATATCCAAATATAGAAAGTGAGCAGACCACTATCAACTTTATTATAAAAGATTTACGCAATGTCCCAGCATATAATTCAATCATACCTTTTTGGTTAGTTGATATGCAATAGCGACCAAAATTGTTTAGATAATGATTGAATCAATGGAGGGAAATACCTTATTTACAAAAACTTTACCAGCCCTCACTTTGACGCTACCACCAAAGCCCAAATAACTCACTAATAACCATCTATCATTCAACCAACGACGTAAAAATGGAAAATGCTGTAGATTTCATGCCGCTAAATACAGCCGCACATTCCATCAAAATGATAATGAGTGTTGAGACTCTGTGAATAAATTAGTTCCTAGATACATCAAACTACAATTTCACCATCCGAATCAATGCAAAAATAACTCTAAGCGTAAAAATACAAATCCCTACATCCCAGTTAACCAAATTAATCATTAGCATACAAAGGTATTATACCAAAGATCGATACAGAATCATATAATAGCTAGCACAGCAATGATTCCGACATTACGAAATCGAGATGTAATTTGGATGATGATAAATCCATTACAGTTAATTCATTTTTTGTCAGTGTAGAACATCCTATACAATCATCAAACCATGATACCTTTCATAAATTTACTAACCACTCCATTATATTATCACACTGAAAAAATGAACATAAAACCGTCACATACTCTGGACATTTACACTTACAAATTAATACAAAAAATGGACCACTACTTCTTGTTGTGGCCGATTTGTTGTATTGCGTGTATTCTGAGTTTGAAAAGAGGGAAATGAGATCACATGAAATTTTTGATACTCTAATTTCAGTCTATGAATTAACCTCGAAACCAAAAGTGATAATATTTACACATAAAAATGCGTATATTGTTTCTGCCAAAAACATCCAAGAAATTTGGCTACCCCATTTGATTGATTCTTAGAGAGGTTATTCATACAATTTACTTCCTACTTCTTCACTTAATCAGAATAAACCACGGAGAATTATTCCAAAGTTATCTGCCGCTCATCACATAAACTTCCTCCAATATCCCCTATATCATCGCTTCCACTAATATCCACAAATGAAGAAACAATAGATTTCCCTAAAAACTATGCATGGACCTAACAAATTAGGCTCACAACCAAAAAAAAGATCAAAGCCGGCACAAAGATGTCAGTTTTAAAACAATAACGAACATCAATACCATCTTACATGACATTAAAACCCCTCCTAACTCAATAATGGCACTCCATTTGGCATTCAAGCACGTTATCATCCCTCTACTAGGAAAAATAATCACATCAGGGTTTTCCGACACTTAAAAATTTCCAAATTACACGTAACACCATACTGAAATGTGCATGTTGCGCACAAGGTAAAACCTCTTAATACTCACACAATAATTTCCAATTAGGCCAATATTTACCAAGTGATACAATTAGCCCTATCGCACAATCACCAGGGCGTGAACATAGACACATTTTTAGAAACAGAATCACGATACTGTAGTGTAATGAATTTTCAGAAGCGGACGGTTGAGAACAATGTTCGGCACTAAACAGTGTTCGAGTCCTATTTCCACAGTAGCCTGTGTGGGCAGCGCACACCACCAAAAAAGGGAGGAGAGTTAGAATGTATGTAGAACTGAAGTTTAGATGAAAGAGTCGAAGAGAGATCGCGAAGTATCCGCAGTGTCTTGTTGATGCGTATATTCAGAGATGACTCTACGAAGAGGACAGTTACTGGGACGGGTACCATTAAGTACAACTGGATGTTGTTGATAGAACCAATGTGAACCTGTAGGGCGATGGGTGTGATAAATGAATCAGTGCGGCTAACGAAGGACGGCCCAATACTACGCTTGTAAGGTGAGGTGAAATGACTTCCACGAGCAAGGTTCAATAGATACAGAAGCTGAATGAGCTTCTTAGATGATGAGGAGGGCTAGTTTTTGGGGTAGTTAGAGTCTAGAGTGTTCTTGTATTCCTTCAAGATAAGAAAATGCGACCCGCTGAGCTCACTTTAGTAGACGTCCGCCTGCCGCCCAGTGGCGGGAAGGGGGCGTATTGTACAGAATATCGGGAAGTATAATGGTCATAAGTGCCGCAAATACACGCGGAGATGTCTACAGACCTCGCTAATTATGATCTGACATAACAGTAAAAAGGTGGGAATTACACCAAAAAATACACGTGTTTGCGCGCTAACTTACGCGGGAGGGATTGAAACGAACAGAAAAATGGTACTATTGAGCTCAAAAAATGAACACGTGTTGCGTTCAATCGCACTACATGCCCTTAAATTAAGTTTCAGCGCATGGGCGGACTGAGTTGGGTTAGCACAAAATGTTCGTCCTACTGTTCCATTCAACTGTACAAGTCTGTCCAATTCTACTAAGAAGTATTTCAGTAGATTTATCCCGCTGCTAAGGTTGGTCGTGATTACAGCGTAATTACAACCGACTTGTGGCCGTCCGTGTTTGGTTTTCTTACATTTTGGTGGCAGTTGTCTGTTCGCCACTGTAATCAATCTAAATTTTGCTTTACTTAACGTCATGAATGATGGTGAACCAAGAACCCCTTGGCTCGATGATTTTGAAGCAATAACAGTTAGCGATGATATTCGCAAACCGAGCAACAAACTATATCCGGACGAAGTGAAATATCCGTTGAAGACATCTAAACCTACTACACCGAATTAGGGTATTACGCCAGCCACGAATCCTAGTATAGCCGCTAGAACTCCCAGTTCGTTTGTTAATCCAATAAATCCAGGTCCAGCGTCTGTTGCATCTAATGCTGCAGATGATGAAACAACTCGTAATGCGGATGGGAGACCAACCAGTTGCTTGGATGTACGAACAAAATATTCCCCGCTCCAATAGACTTTGATGACTCTGGCCCGTTTGACAATCCAGAATTGTACGGCCAGGCACATTGGTTCGAAAAGGACACTCTACTGAATGGTACTGTAATTACGCGATATTCACATCACAGTTTGCTCCCAAGGGGTATCCCGTTATATGAAATGGAAAAGTACTGTTGTAGTGACAAC
>JAULBU010071497.1:0-10473 GCA_032358235.1 Odonthalia washingtoniensis | reverse complement strand
GGTACGTTTCGAACCACGTCGTGCACAGGGTTTGCGCGACATGGCTGTACCCCAAAGAGAATCGGAAATACAGCAATTTTTTTGCTTCCTCAACTGGATGCGGACGTCAATTACACTATTATCAACGATAGCAACGCCGCTGCAAGAGATCATTGAAGAGGTGTATACGCAATCCAAAGGCAAGCGTACGAAGAAGGCCGCAGAGAAGGTAGAGTTGGGTGAAGTTGGTTGAGGAAAACAACATGAGAAGGCGTTTGATATCTGTAAGGAGGAATTAGAACACGCCGTCACCCTCGCCCTCCCAGATGATAACAAACATCTGTGTCTTTACACTAATGCCTCGCTCTACTTCTGGTCGGCCATAATCACGAAAGTATCACCTGATGAAATGGAAAAGCCGCACAGTGACCAACGACACGAGCCGCTAGCTTTCCTCTCGGGGAAGTTTTTGGGAGCTGAAATCGGGTAGTAGATAGTGGAGAAAGAGGTTTACGCGATAGTGACAGCTTGTGAGCGTATGAGTTGGTTTTTGCAGCGTTCTGACGGATTTTCGCTTTTTACGGACCATAAAAATCTCTTCTACATCTTAAATCCGCATGGATCCAACTCCGGATGTCATCACATACCGCGTCGAAGCTATTGAGATGCGCGCAGAAGCTTTCGTCGTATAGGTATGTGATCGAGCATGTGATCGGAGAGGAGAATGTCCGGACGGATCTAATGACGAGTGGGCCGCGCCATCGTCAATTTCCGAATCATGAAGAGTATCAGCATTGTTCGTGGAACCCATCGAGCCGTTCGAAAGAGAGAAGTGTACCTGGCCGAAAACGGAAGATGTAAGAAATATTCAGCATGTAAACATAAGTATCAGGCCAAAAAAGGTAAAGTTAGTGGGTGACGGAGTATACAAAGACTTACAAAGACGGTAGTGGATACCAGAAGCCGACACAGACTTGCAGTGGCGTCTGTGCATCATTGTGCACATGGGAGCAGGAGGACATAAAGGCGCGCAGACCACGATAGAAATAATTACCAAGTTATTAACCTGGAAGAGGATAGAAAAGTGTATCACCTTGATCTGCTAGTCTTTTATACACCGCCTTGCAACACAAGGTGATCATTGTACACCGCGACCATGGGGTGAAGCACTCCATGCGGATAAACCTAACAATCTGTTTCAATTAGATTTCCTGTACATGAGAAAATTGATGACGGGGGGAAGATCAATTATGTTGTTGAAGCACGATCTATCGGAATATGTATAGTTCATACATCATAGAAGGAGGACGCAGAGGCGGCGGTAGAAGGATTTATGATGTGGTTCCCAACGTTCGGCGTGGTGAACACTCCGGTGTCAGAACAAGGTTCACATTTCAAAAACGAAGTAATGACGACGCTGAGACAGGAGTTACGAGTGAAACACCATTTCAAGACAGAACACACACCATGGGCGAACGGTACGGTAGAATGAGGATGTCGGGAGATACTTCGGGCAACGCGCGCGTTACTCTCAGAGTTTAGGTTGCAGGCAACCCAATGGCCGATGGTAATTAAAATGGTACAGATAATACTGAACCACACACCATCCAAACACTGAGGAGGACTGGCACCGATCACATGCATGACAGGCCTAAAAGCGGACACACCCCTTCTGGCAATTGAAGCAGTGCAAAAGGCGAGCGTAAAAACGATACCATGGATAGAAGAAAGACAGATAGTCAAAGTGTAACAGTTGCAGCGACCCATGGAAGAAGTACACAAGCACGCGGCCACCAACGCAAACGCGAGATGAAAAGTCGCACGCACACGAAGAAACAAAACATTAGAACACGAAAAGTTTGTCATAGGGGATTTAATTTTGGTTGTGAAAAGAGAATTTGCAAAGGGAGAAAAACTTACGTTGAGATGGCGGGGACCACGGCGGATAGTGAAGGTGATCTCGGACTTACTTTATCAAGTTGAAGTTATGAGAGAGCAAACAGTGGCAGTATTCCACGCAAGTCGCATAAGATTGTATCAAGATTCAAAGAGAAGCCACATCGAGGAGCTGCTGGTACATGATGTTCACAGCGAACAAGCATTTCTAGTGTATAAAATGTTGGCGTTGAAGTACAATGAGGTGGAGAAAAGGTACGAGGTACGCGTAAAATGGAAGGGTTTTGAAGTAGATGACAGTACGTGGGAACCCCTCACAAACCTGGTAGAGGATGTACCGCACCTCGCCAAAGCCTTCCTCAAGAGACAAAAGAATGGCACAGAACGACGCACGGCAACCACTGTGGACCTCTTCTTTAATTGAATAAACCAACGGATGATACCAACCGTTGATGGAAGGTGATGAAGCTGCATGGGAGCCGGAATTGGGAATGGTATGCGCAGATAGAAACGCAGAAAATCGCTTTGGAATATGAGATGTCGTGATACGGGTTGCCATGAGAAATGGCACGCGCGGATAGCGGAAAGAAGAGGTTCGGAGGATAAGATTGAATTGCTGGTATAAACAGCCGCAGTTTGAAAAGTAACTATCCAGGTACCGAGAAAGAGAGAATGATGGAAATAATCTTTTCTTACAGTTATCGAGGGACTGCTTAAAGAGCCAATTAAATTTCATTGTGGGGGTCTGTAATAATGTATAGCAAGGTGTATGTTGAAATTTTATATTTTTATGAAATTGACTCCTCTTTCATATTTAAACAAGACACATTTAAAATATTTGGTACTTTTTTTCATATTTCTTCTTCGTGCAATATTGGCGCGGTTTTATATGAGAAGAAGAAATTAGTAAATGACGAGGTATTTTGACATATAAGTGTATCTTTCTTCTATGCATCAGAAATGGAAACACCCCCCACAGACCATCATTCGAACCTCTTAGAACAACTCTATCACCCCCAGACATGCCAGGAATTCAAACCACGGAAGTAAATGACACCCCTAGACTTCTAATGGAAGCAGCAGCATCACGTCAAACAGAACTTAATCAATTTGAAGCAGAAGATGACGTTCTAGATTCAGATGATGAAAACAACTTCATTTGTCCCATTTTCGAAAATTTCTACACTGATGGAGATTCAGCTTCAATTTTGAGCATGACCAACTTCACCCCTGACAAGTTTGGGGGTATTTGGATACAAATAAGCGATCGAGTCAATACATTCTATAACGTAGGTCGGGGTCGGAAAACAGCTGTCTTTTCTAAAGATGCAATTTTAACGACACTAACAGTTAGTAAGAATGGGGGCCAATGGGATTTTTTAACACGCCTTTTTAATCTGAAGGGTCCCAATTTTGAGCGTTTCATCATTCGATTCATTGAAAATATTTCCCCAATTTTTTATGATAGTTTGGCGGTTTCATTGGAAGAAAGGTACAGTATGGGCCGAATGTTTGATAGTA
This sequence comes from Odonthalia washingtoniensis, assembly GCA_032358235.1. NCBI lineage: Eukaryota > Rhodophyta > Florideophyceae > Ceramiales > Rhodomelaceae > Odonthalia > Odonthalia washingtoniensis. The sequence continues at coordinate 7,077 of JAULBU010071497.1, read as the reverse complement.
AACGAACGTTCGAAATGTTTCCGTATGCACGGTACGCAACGGATGTTACTTTTCAACAGTCGTTTAGGCCCAGAGGCAGCATGCAGGAAGGAAACAGTACCTCAGTGGCAAACACAAGCTATATGGCTACAAATTTGAGGTGTCTGTTCTTCGAAATGATATTGTGACAGACTGTTCACAGCATTATCCGGGTCTGGTTCGGTGTCTGACTTATCTGGAAATATTTCAACGCGCTCGACAATTTCATCTTAAGGCAATTAGGAAGACCGAGGAGAACAATGAAATTGATGAATAATGTGATCTGAGTGCGGAATACGAAGAGATGTGGGAAATACTTGTGGATGAAGGATATAAGGGCGTTCAGGAGTTTCTACGTGAAATACATTCAATCAAGAAGCCTATAAATCAAATCACCATCTGTAGCTCTTAACGGATTCCATCTCACATGTAGATTTATCAAACCAACGCAAACTCTGGCTAAATAATCCCAAGTACCCTCCTTCCAGCGGTACTTGGATGAAATTACAGTCCATAATTGACACATTCCACCAAAATAATTCTCAACTATTATACGGTCTGAAATTTTATTCATATTTTCTATTTCCTCTTCCCTAGTTAGTCGCCCATTCGGGGGCTTTTCTTTTGGGTATATACCACGTATAAATTCTACATATCCTTGATAACCTTTATCGCATAATATGCTCCATTTATTCGGAACGTGTTCATGAAACAAACAACCATCTATCACATCTACTTTTGGGCCAACTTTTGTCAAAAGTAGGTCGTGATTTTTTCATGTTTGGATAAAATATCAATATCGGCTACAGAACTAGGATATTGTGTCCAGTTATTAGGCATTAAAATGTGGGCCCTTTAATTTTAAACATACGAACTAAAACTTCCCACTTTCCAGAATGTTTTAGAACGCTTAGCAACATAAAAACATTGTCTCCAGAATATTTTGATCTCCTTCTACTACCAACGGTTTAATTTACTTGCACATAGTCCCCAATATAACCCCAGGCTTTTAGAAATTACTGGGTGCTAAAATTTGTCATAGACAAAATTGTAGATGCCCCAACAAAATTATAGAAACTATCTAGAACTGGTGGAGAAGAATCCGTTTCGTCATCTTTCTCATCGTTTTTCTTCAATTCCATACATGTTGATCTCTCCCAGTCTTTCATCTAAATCATTTGAAATCAATGCAAGGAACTCTGCTGCTTCTTGAGGACGGATATGATAACTCATTCTACCTTTGAAAATGCTGAAAATTAGTAATAATTTGGATTGGTTATACCTTAGCAAATTTTGGAAAGTAGTAATAGGTGGATCTGTTGATTCGTCCTGATTGAACTACTATATTTTGAGTTCAGAATAAAATAGTACAAGAAAAACGGGTTACCTTACGAAGAAATTAATGCTTCACTTTTTTTTAAACCGACCTTCTTCAAATTCAATAATTCAGCCCAAATTTTAGTTTCCTGTGCACTTTCGCGCCAAAAAAGCAGAATAAAAATGCCGATTCAGTTTCGGTTATACATAATATGTAATAAATATGTAATGTTATGTAATATTATTACGGCCTTTTCTTGTTTAGTTAACACTGTTATGAGTTAAATCCGCTGTCTGTCTATGTAACCATTCCCTGTTTTGGGGCGATGCAATGGAAGTACGGAACAAATTATTCTTTTCGGAAATGCTATACAATTTTTATTGTTTTCTCTAAATACACTCAATTCTGTTCCTCTAACCAATAGATTAATTACGCAAAATATCGATCTTTATATGAATATCTTTGTTTTTAAAAATATGTCCTGTCTTCACACAATCATTGTTGTTTTACCAATTACAGTGATGTGTTCAAACATAAATCACTGTAGTTACTATACTACTCATCAACTACGTAAGCGCTCTATTGAATCTAGCAGAATACAGGCCGGATAGCTCAATTGGTCACAAATTTAATAGTTATGGAGATGGAGATGGCCAAAGGCCTCACTTGCCCCATATCATCACAACTTGTCCAGTATTCGAACAACTCATAGAAACAAAACATGTACTGAGTTCAAAATGCCGTCCGCGTCCGTAAAACCAATCCTGTACCACCACAAATTCAGCCTTTTCCATCACAATACAATCAATTATAAAGAACATCATAGTCATTATTACCTAATTCACCGTCTTCAGTCTTACCTGTCGCACCTCATGAGTAATATTTCAAATAGGGATCTTCCAGTGTGCGTGCAACACGCATCAACCACGAATGGTCCATTACATCTTCTTCTTCCTTTAATTATGTTCTTATCTCACCATTACTTTCCTTCAAGACATCCTCTTCAACTATCTTCACAGAATTATTTTCTTCTTTGACATCTATTTTATTGCCCAAAGCTGGTATAACACTGAGGCAAGCATCAGTTGCAAAATTTTCCACCTTCTGTGATGAGCCCTTTTTCATGTTATGCACAAAAACGCTCATATATGAGATGCTCTGGGACATGAAAATTCATCTCAGCGGATAGTGTCATGTATTTTTATCGTGCTATTTAGAAAGGAGAAGTTAATGTCAATTTTAGCTATCAGTATGTCTCATAGCCAGAAAAAGGATCCAAGTACTGATCAATCTGGCTGTTCGTCGCTCTACTGGAAGAAAGGGAAATTTTGTGATGAACGATTAATGGGGGCTGGAGTGGCCGGTTATATTTTCATGGAGAATAAGTGTGCTACAAGTGTTGCCACAGGGGCAGATATTGGGGGTATTGCTATGAAACAATCTATGACGTGTTGTAATATGCTCAGTACGGATAATTCTGCATCTTGCGAAGACAATGAGGTGCAGTTTATTAGTACCAATCCTCCGGGAAGCACTATTAGAAGGAAAGAGGACGGGCCTTTGGAAAAATGCGGGGAAGGTTTACATCAGGATTTTTCACGAAAGCAATTGTCTGGAATAGGAGTAGGTAAACAAGTTCTTCCAATTTGTAGTAAAGGGCACTGGGGGGTTGTTATTATTGAGAAAATAAGTCAAGGTATTGGGAGAATAATGTGGGCGACTCGCTGTTTCTAAATATATGGGCACAAAATGGGGTGCTGGGAGATATTTTGAAATCAACATTATGCGTCGTGAAGAAAGCGTATCCTGGTGTTACATGGGTTATAAACGATGAAACGAATTGGATTAAAAGCCATATATATTTTTCAAAACAGAAAGATGGGTACAGTTGCGAGAATTATTTAACAGGCGGTCTATGTAAATTTGGCGCGTTTCGATTATTTATACCTTAAATGGGCTTCGAAGAATATAATTCAACACTGACGGAAACTCTGCGAGATGTATGCAAGAAGGTATTGATTCACGCTATTCTACTCAATTTTAAAATTTAAACTGGAAGTTTCCGTGACGAGGATGTGTTCATGTTGATGTGTAACCAGAGTAATATATTTTGGGGAAATGTTTATGAAACAGGGGTATTGAAAGGACATACAGTAGCATACCGACTACGGCTAGCAAGGGGAATCCGCAGAATTTTCAAAATAGAAAAGCACACGATTTATGATAGGGAAATCAAGAGTATTTGTGATAGTTCAATGATTTTCTGACGTGGTGAAAGAGGTGGAAGTCATATGAAAGGAAATGGGGGATGTCGAAGTACAGCACCAGCAGCACCACAAAAGGAAGAAATGAATATTGGGAATTATATTTTAGCGTTCATGGTGGACCTTTTGAAGCAAGGAATGCAGGTTGGTGAACATACTGTTAGGAGGTATCCGCGCTCCTGTAAGAATGGACGGAAAAATAAAAACGGATTATGTAGGCCGTACCAGATTTTTGAGCAGGCATAACCGTTTACAGCGGAATAAAGGTACTAGTGTCAATAAAAGATGAAGAGCGAAGGTTGAACTGAACAAGAAGTACGGTTCTACACATTGGTGTGCTGTAATGAGTTTAGCACACAATCATGTACTGTATAGTAAAATGTCACCACAATGGCAAGTCGAAATGTACATATATTTTATTCACTACCATCGTAAAATTGACGACATTTCCGTTGAAAATGTAACGATATTTTGGCCGAGGGTGTTCGATATGGAGGAAGAGGATTAGTAAAGAAAGAAACGATAACGGGACAGGTAACATATAAACAAAACTTTAATAACTATACTGGACAGGTGTCTGATAAACTACGGGGATCGGAGTATATTGGATCTGCAGCACATGGCTGTACGGGATTTGTCGACATTTTTATCAGATACACAAACAGTGTATCTGGTAAAATGTCGACAAATCCAATATGAGGAAAAAGTCAGATCAAGAGAATCGTACTGAGATGTAGCAAATATTCATCAGATACTTGCTCGGTTCTGTTTGTACTGCATGGGAAATTTCTTGATAAGTCACGATTTCACATCGATATAGATGTGAGAGATAATTGCCATAGCCACCTGTCTGGGGATTTTAACGTTCGATATAAAATACCAGTACAACTGCGGCAACATGCGTCGATGTTAACGACAGAATTGAATATGGCGTGTCCTGTATTACTCCACTAGAAATGGATTAGGGGTACTAGACGTGGTGATGGGAGTGGCAGAGGCTTCGAGATGGGATATATCCACGTCGGTGGACTGTGAAAACCATCGTGGGGACGAGGACGGAAGATCAGATGGTCCCGTTTTTCGACACAGACAGTGGCGGATTTTAGAGGCGCGCACGTGGGGAGCACCGATAGCTCGTCCTTGTTCCGCCGATTGGGGTCTCGTTTGGTGGTTGCTTGGCGAAGGATGATGTGAATTGAGCCAACGGTTAGGGGTCCAGTTGTTCCAAGAGGGAAGAAGCCCGACTCCTTGGCACCTACTTGGCGCCGTCGAGACGACGTTTATTGTCCAAAACTGGTCGTACTTACAGATCTGTAGGTCCAAGCCTACAGATATGCAATCACTACACGTCGTGGAAGGAAAAGAAAAGGGAAACACGTGTAATAAAGGCAAACTTTGGACGGAAAATGGTGGACCGTACAGCAGGCGAGGTAGGACAATAAATCACGCAATTGGTGTAGGCAGTCCCTCAGTACCCCCTTCCAGGGGGTACTACATCTCCCATGATTCTACAAATGCTGGATAAGGAAATTAATTTTCAAATTGACTGCACTCCATTCCGCAATTCAATTCAACGAGAGGCATATATGTTGTATACATCGAATCATCACGCTATGCACCTAGTACAACGTCTACAGGAAATTAAAAAGAAAAATCCCGGTTGCAATTTTTTTCATGCTAGTGGAGTTAGCAATAATCTGAGTAGGATTTGTTGGATGTTCCCAGAGTGGATAGCGACATACAATCGGTTTGGTGTGGTTCCAGGTGTGTCTATTGACTTTAAGGGGAAAGCATCAAGATATAATTTGCATCTGATGCAAATGTTAGGACGGACGAAAGCTGGGCGGGTGGTTACTTATGCTATGGAATTTGTGGAATCACAAAGTGAGGAAGCAGTGATTTCTTTTCTGGAGCAGGTGAAGTCTGTTAGAGCAGGTGAAGTCTGTTATTGTACGCAGCCAAAAAGCAATTGGAATTGTCTTTTCCTATTCACTGCTGACTGCCATTGGCAATGTATTCCCACAATTGTTCTCCATATTGGATGAATGGCACATCAATCAATATTAGAAAAGAAATGTGGCACGTTTTCTGCTTTAGAAGCGTATGGATAGCAAGATACGAGAAATAAAACGTGATCCTAATCCCATGACATACAGTGGGTCCATAACCGAGTTTAAAAATCGCCGTACAGACGTCAGTTCGAAGTGGTTTTGAGACAGCTTCCGACACTCCGAGATGGTATCATTTATCCTATTTCGCAGAGTACAAACTTATATTAACTGCGGGATGCGGGACGTTAAGTGGGCTGCGATTCTTGTTTCAAGGATCATAATACACAGAGTGTGGAAACTCTGAGTACAGGAGGAAGGTAATGGATCCGAAGATTTGGTTCCCAGAAATTCCAGAAAAGACCTATGAAATCTCAAAACACCATCTCCAGAAGCAATAGGTTACAGACTCATCTGTAAAATCAGCGTCTGCATCTCTAACTCCGTGGCAGTCGGTTATTCAGATCACATGAGGAATGTAATGCGTTTTCAAAAATCTATGCGAAGTACACTATTCAAAAATTCTGGATTTTGTATATAGACCCGTCTAGCTTGTACGTAATCAGCGGACATATTCAATCAAAAATTAATAAGAACCCGCCAATCACGCAATCTGTTTTCATGTACGAAGAAACCATTTCCAAGATAGAGCAGGTTGGTTTAGTGATAGATTAATACAGTCTTGCACGACTGACAGGAGAGTAGAGGATAGTGCTAGATATATTAAATATGAGATCATTCATAACGACCTCTTCTATCGAAAAAGAGACGTCATGTTTGGAAATGGGAAGACGAGACTGGTATATAGTGCGTGCAGCATAGATGAGATTGTGATGATAGTGTAGCAGGAGGTATACCATGTTGGCACATTGTTTTGTTTACTTCTCGATAAAAGAACATATGCTGCTATGAATCGTAATGTTTATACTTCCTTAAAACTAGTTGACGGGTATGTATCCGAACCAGTACAAGTACACCAGTATTGTCTCCCGTATAATTCTGAATGGTCTACACTTGTTGACAAACTGCGGTGGCAATATAATGAACAACCTCCATCTCTATAAAACTCAGAGGAAAAGGAATCTATTGAAGTCATGAAAGGCGAACCGTCAGGAATTATTATTCTTTGAAATCAAAGTTTGATGGCACATACTTAGCGGAATCTACTTTCCGGGATGGGGCTTTCTGCATGGACAGTGTCATGCCTTTCTGTGTGAAATCTATGCGAAAAGGTGTGAAACATGCTGCTTCTGGGAATAGAATGTTATTCGTGAATAAAACAGAAGGTACGATGTCTGCAGTCCCTCTTCCAGGAGACACCCCAACAAGTCCGGTAACCATTCAGCGATACATATGTTCAGAGGGGCTGTTCCAGAAATTGGGAACCCAGATACAGGAAGGGGGCATTATAGAAGGTCAATGAAACTAA
>JAULBU010071486.1:0-10473 GCA_032358235.1 Odonthalia washingtoniensis | reverse complement strand
TATGTTATTGCGAGCTGACCTTGTTAACCCAAGTCTTTGTACACCAGAGATTCGTAGTAGAAACGGACGAGTTAATCAGGTCCGAAACTCCTCTTACTAAAAACCCTGAGCTCAGCTTGGCGGTGTCAAAGTTTTGATTTTCGTACCGAAACACACAGAGCACCAGCCTTTAAATCAAGCAAGCACCTCGGATCTAATCTGTGAGACATCGAAACGTACTTTCCATTCCATGGTTACATTGCTACATTCTTCCAATTCTTGAAAACTTTATTGTCGTTGTAGATTGTTCCGAAGTAGTGCAGAATAAAGTCTTGAAAGGTTTGAACAGGAAAATGGTCACTTGATGTCTTCCACATATCAACCCTCTTCCGTGCCTTTAATGCATCAATTTCCATTGAAAATCTCACAAATTATTTTTTCGATTGGAAATCAGTAGCCGTATCACCAGCCTGGGAGAGTTTTGAAACCAATTCCATCATGTGCGACACATTTTTCTACTCCAGACGGAGCATAGGTCTTCTCCCCTCGTAACCCTTCTTGAATTACTATTCCTGAAAATAACTTCAAGGTGAGGAATGCGTGGTATGTTGTCCATTCAATTGAACCAACCTTGGAGGTTGCTAGCAATTTACCCGAAATTTGTATAGTATCTCCTATTGAAAAATTCCATGTTATCAATCCCCATACTCCAGAAGTAAATTGAATTCCCCTTCACAGATACATGATTGACTCTCCGAATCATGGAATCTCATCCATATGTACCGGCGGATCTGACATAAATTAAAGCTTGACTCTCCACACTGAACGATTTTTCATACTTTCAAGACTCATCACCATCATCAGCATCACCGTCACCGTCACCGTCACCGTCACCGTCACCGTCACCGTCACCGTCACCGTCACCACCACCACCACCACCATCATCATCATCATCATCATCATCATCATCATCATCATCATCATCATTCTCTCCGAAGCCAAATATTAATTCCAAACATTTAATTATAAGGTACTGTAGAATATGTGACTATGTGGACCTGGAGCCATGACTTGCTTCATCAGTTGTACCATCTTCTTCATGTCTGTAGTTCTGAAAATGTCGTACTATGAATTTTTCTGACCCTGCTCCCTTCTTTCATTGTACGGAGGATCTGTAAGGATGAGATTGGCCTTTCCCTTTATTGAAACACCTACCTCAGCTTCGTGTGTCACTGCAATATCCATGAATTCTACATCGTATATTGTACATACGGTTTCTATACTATTGGTTAAAACATCCATTGCTTGGGCATCCACTGCTCCAAAGTCCAATGAATGAGGAGGGTTCACCTTATCCAGACCGTTATCCTCTCTTTCTTCGTTGTCAAACTCATAGTCTCTTCCCTGCGTTGTGGTTGTTTTCGAACTAGTTCCAGCTGCTTCTCGTTTTATTTTCTCATAAAGAGGAAAGGAAAGAACCTGATAACTAACGAAGTCCTTCATGTTCAGCCTGTGATCGAGACTACGCCTTCTTATCGACCTTCCCCGACTAAAATTGCACCACTTTATACGAAAAAAATTAGAGTCTCCGCTTAATGGGAGCGAATCCATTCTTGGACCGGTCTGCCAAGTTGGAGTACTGGCCTGTTCCTGTATCAAATAATTTGTACGGACATATTGTTTCAGACAAGGTTTTGAATCCACATTTCCTAGATAGAAACAACCACGCCTTCATAAAATTTTGCACACAAATACCAATTATTGTACCATTTGTTGGAAGAGCCCTGACATAAACTCGTTGATTAGGGTCTGCGTGTTTCGATGTTTCTGAAACCAAGCAGAGGGAGTGGAATGTAAGGATTCATTCGAAGGTTGTTGGTTGAGTCATCAAGCAAGTTGAAATAGGTGAGCTCTTCCGCACTGAAGTTGCCACTGGACCTAAAATCATCTGAGGGTGACTTACACCATTCAGAAAACAGACGGAAATGTTGAAATCGTTAAACGATAGTTGGAAACATTGCAAAATTCGAGTGTCCGTTACCGAAAAAGTTGCAACAGACAAAGATGAACGAAGGATTTGTCTTGTTTTTTGCGTTCATGCACATACCAAAAAACTTGGTCTCCCTTTCATATCCCGTTTTAGCTGATGACTGAATTTCTTCTTGAGAACTTGAAACATCTTTCGGTGGAACTCTCCACGTGATTAGGTCCGGTAACTTTCTAGCCACATCGGTTCTGTCCTTGTGTAACACCCATTTACAGAACTATGTACAATCGAGGAGCGTGACCGAGAACTTTTTCTTAAATTATTCAGTGTCAAACACCGCTACCAGTAAAAAGAAGAGGTCACGGTTAAACTTTTCCTTCTCCATTCTGTTGGATGACGCTTCGTCCGGGGTTGGAGGTTAATCGTTTCTGATGGGTTCTATGGATGCACTGTAGATTTATTTGAATAGATGTGTCCTTCGGAAACAGATGCAATATGCTGAAGATTGTCGAAGCGCCTGTTGGGAGATTAATTACGATATTGGTTGTGCAGGGGAAGGGAAACCTGAAACGACTGTGACGGATAAAATCAATTGAAGGAGTGGACGATGGTATAAATGGATTCTGCAATGTGTTTTGTAGTCCTGAAATTGTGAACTTATTGTAGCGGTCGTCATCGCCGCACGTTCTATTGTATTCTAACAGTATAATCTAAAACGAGCAGGCGTATAAAACACGATACCATCAACCTGGGTCAAAATTCAAATAATTATTCAATAAGTATTTAAATAAAAACTTATTGTATAATTATTTCCATTTTTGATCCGTTCATAACATCATGTCACAGTCATGATGACTATAATGAAATGATTCTGGCCATGTAATAGGAAAATACACATAAAATAAACGTTTCTTAACATATATATTATATATAATAAGACACGTGTAAGAAATTTGCACTGCACAACATTTTGGAAAAATTTCAACAAATTATCGAGTAATTTTTCAATATAAAAATTATTGGATAATTTTTTACATTTTCAGTCCATCCATGTGGATGGTGAGAAAAATGTTCTTTCAATAGACATGTAAGAAAAAAGCACTGTACTAAATTCAGGAGAAACATTAATAAATTTTCATCCACATGCATGAACTGAAAATGCAATAATTGTGCAATAATGTTATAAATAAAAAATTTCTCGATAATTTTTCACATTTTCAGTCCATCCATGTGGATGAAAATTTATATTAATTTCTTTTTCCAAATTTTAACGCAAGTAGTACTCGTCATATTTTTGGCTTCCAGCCACAAATATGAGCAGTACTACTATATCATTGATATAACTTCAAGTTATCATAACCGTATGATTCAATTTGTGACTGATAAAAATATCAGCCGGAAATGGAACATCATTTCCAATTTTTGGATCACTCCGGGTAACTCCGAGGCTGAGTCAGCCACAAATCGGATAGACGTTGTATGAAAAACTTGGATTGTTCCACCATGATGGTTGTATGATCTACGTTTTCTACGCTTTACACCTGCACTTTCTCCGAGTATCGCCCCCTGATACTCGGAGAAACTTGCTATTGAACAGCGATTTCAGGGCATTCGGAATCGAGTCGTTCCGTATATGGTAATTAGTTCAAGGAGGCTACTCCCTGAATCATTCAGTATTAAGTGTTCTTATTGAGTGGTAACGTGAATATCAATTCATATAATTGGATTAATTCGGATTTATTCAGACTAATTTCTGCAATGCGAAAAGAACAGTTTACAATTACTTTAAAAAATGATTTTTTTTGAAATGTGATATACGTTTATGCGTCATCAACAGTCGTGATCCGGTAATGAAGGTGTCTCAAGAGTACCATCACCATTGCTTCCAAATTTACAAAGTCGTCCTCTGCTCAGTCCACCTTCGTCGTCCTCTGTCTCATACAGATTTGTCTCATATCCTTATTCTTTGTCACTCTCCATCAAATTAAAAGTAAGCATAATAAGCGAAGGAAATATAATCACCCAGTTGGTAGTCTGTTGGTATAACATACATGTGGTACCGCGAGAAAATGATACTGTTCAACTGTGCACCTACATGTTTTACATGTCCATGTTCAACGAACACTGGATATGTAGTAATTTGAAGTGGTTTCAGTTTCAACGCTTTCGAGACTCTAGAAAGACTTTATGCATTACAGGTAACGAACTTATGAGAGGAAGCGCATATATTAAGCGTATAACCGTCCTTCTCAGTGACCATTATAAAGAATTGAGAATTACTAAGATCCTTCACCAAAAAATGACCTTCACCAACTTCCAAACGAATCTACGTTCTCCAAATTTTGCTACATGCGCATGAAACTCGCGTGGTTATCCCACACAAGGCCCAATTGTGCCTTTTAAATCTCGAAAATTGCGAAAATAACGCAGCCTTACTTTCTAAAAGCTCTTACGTCAGCCTGCTCAATCAAGAAACTAAATACGCAACCAGACAAAACATCTCTATAAACTTTCCCCAGCTGGAAAAATAATCAATCAGACTCACCGGCTATCCAGACTCCTCTTTCAGCAAAAACCTTGATATATAATCTCAACTGAGGTACGTTATCCTACACACCGACATCAGTCATCAAGTGGTACCGATTGTGTTCAGAGGCTATAACGCTAAACAAATTTGTCGTTCTGTAATGGCGTAAAAGGTCATCGCTTTTAGCAAACTATAAGTTGCTGCGGACACATTGAATAATGAGGTGTCACTACCGTTAAACGCAACGTTCAAGTTGACTTATATACGGACTCAAAATCACTCTTTAACGTAATTTCAAGGGATTCTGTATGTCTGAAAACGGTTACTGCTCGATGTTTCCGCTACGAAAGGTTTTTCAAAAGGTGAGATATCAAATATTAGTTTGGTTAGATCCGAATCTAACATCACCAACTGTTTACCCAAAGCGAGGGCACAAGCTTCTCTACGTTCTCTTCTTTGAAAAGGTTTTCATATCCCTCAACCTGTTCAATGGATTATCCGTAGTAACCAAAACTTAGGCACTTGAATTTTCTCAATATTTTCTTCTCTCTTTCTCGCAAACAATGGATTTGATACATATATCATAAGGATATATTTTTTGAAAAAAGAATAAGAATAAGAATAATACTAATAATAATAACAATACTTCAAATCTTTAATAGAATTTCTTGATATATATATATATATATATGTATAATAATAATACTCTGGTAGACCAACAAAAGATTATATAAATCCAGCCATGTAACGCATATATCAAAATTTGGTAATAATCCTCTAGAAGTTGATAACTTTCTTATCTTACGATGCAAAAGAATAATATTTGCTCAACCCGTATACCGATACAATATGTACGTATGACAATGGTTTTAGCAAAAACACTAATCCGCCTCACGCAACATTTTTGCTTCCGCATTCAAAATCTTGGTAAAATTAATATGTTACACTTGGCTTCATATAATATAGACGATTTTAGAATGAAACATATTTATATGTTTATCTTCTATATCAAGACAGTAAAACGCATGAAAAGGGGGACTGTGAAAATTAACATACAGTAGCCCTGGTCAAAACCAGATATCACACGTGTAAGGTATAGTACGTCCAAGTATGGATCGAACTACCGTTGTATGATCGAAACCTGTCACACATGAAACTACTGTAGACTGATCTACACCTGTGACGGATCAACCTACTGTAAGTGCAAACTACACCCGTCACTCTGACAATGCACAACCTTCGACTTCAAAGAAAATGGGAACCTCTTTACAATCAAAACAAAAACGACGGACCTACTGTCTGCGTTTTCATCCTTTGAAATTCTCCTCTTACTATAAGAATGCCTTTCGCATATTTCCCTTTTCCACATTTCTTTTTTTCCCAACTTTTTTTATTCTGATCATTAAACTTCTAAATTTCTATGCTAGATACCGACTGGTGTAGTCATCACGTCACGAGAAGTCGAACCTTTGTATAGGTACGAACTTGCTCAGCTATTCATCCCCGATCTTCTTCGCAGTGCAACTTGCACGTGTCCTCCCTACTTGCTAATCAATTTCATCCTGATCTATCCCTTGACCTATCTCTCTCAACCTACGTTATTGCATAGCCTCTGACTTTTCCCTTTACTTGACCTCCTTTATAGCATAACATCCAGAATACAGTACACTCCAGGCAACTGTCCTCTAAACGCCCGCCGAGTCGGTTCTACGCATAATATCTACACTCAAATATACGACCCCAAGACACACGTGGTAGATAGGACATAGAGACGGTGATTGCACACAGTCTCGCTACTACCAGTTCGTTCTATCCCTTGTAGTTTGACATTATGAATGTGAACTGAAGCGTTATCTGCAAGAAGTACAGCATGTTTTATGAAAACTTGCACAAAATCTGTAAATTATGTAGAGACAGGTAGTTTAACTGCATAGTATTCTGCCCAAATCGAAGATTTTGTGGATGTGAACTAGGTTTTGAAACTGGTAACAGGTTCAATATGGAAAATTTCTAATACAGTGTATATTCTATAAAAAGGAGAACTATTTATTAAATTACGCATTGATATGCATTGCGTTCGTATTTTTTTGCATAGACCATATAGTTACATGCGAAAATGAATAAACTCAAAAAGATATGACAAAATGTGTAGAGAATAGTTTAGTAACGTTAAAAAATTAAAGGAACTGTTATTTCAATCAATCAAAAGGGAAAATAAACATTTTCTCTTCGTCAGACTAAAATTAATAAGGTAAGTAACAAGACCGAAATTGAAAATGTTACACACCGCATATGTGATATCTATTATATGAAATTTTGAACATCATTATTCTGTTTCTGAAATCATTGAAAGAAAAAAGAAAACTGGTACTTCGTTAGTACTACAAATAGTAAAGCAAGCAACAAGAACAAAATTGAAAATGCTACTTATTAAAGACATATTACGCACACCAGGTACGGGTACCATAAATGAAATGTTCGGATGGTATCCAATAGAACTTGAGATCGTAACATGATGTCTCGATGTTATGAACCTAAACAATATGATTGTACGAAATATAAAATTGGGAAGTGATTAGTAAATTTGTAATAGCATTCAGTGTTAGTACTGGTTGGGAAAAGAAGAAATGAAATGAACATACCTCGTACTACATCTTTCGAATTTTCATGAATTATGGGGTTTGAACCGATAGTATCGGATTCGCAGATCGAAGTTGTAAATGATCTCATGATACTGTTTCGGAATAAAAGAGAGGAGGGTTGGGGACGGGAATATGATGACGGTCAAAACAAGAGAAATGTTTCGTCAAGGATGGAAGCGAAAAGCAAGGAGAGAGCTAATCATACCTGAAGCGTGTCGTGGGCTGGGCATGTTATGCTGCCATGGTTGAATTGTTAGTTGATTACATGTGAGTTTAGATGACTCACGTATTCTATTTTCCGAAAGTGTGAACGGTTCCTTCATTCATGAGTGAAAAGAGGGGAAACTGTTCCGACTCCCTATTGTGAGTTCGGCGCCAAAAGTTGCGAATAAAAGAATAATAAAGCCACTGCAGCAGTGAAAATTGGGACATTACAGCACAAAATAGGTGGTAAGTTAGGGTATTCTTTCCAAAAAATAAAACGAAAAGAAAAGGAAAAGATTGACACATACGAAGTCGGAAACTCATTGTTGATTTTTCATATCATACAGTAATGTGATCATATTATTGTATTATGACATGCATAGATAGGGTTAACTGCGTCCGAAAACCTTTGTAATTAATTCCATGCCATCTGCCAATGTGCATTAATTGAAATAATTAGAATAACGATACGAGTTGCAAATATATAAAAAGATTATTTATAATCAATTTTATGCGCAAATAATATTTCTGCAAATATTCAACTAAAATTGAGTACTCAGGAATCCAAAATTTTTCTTCGTACACAACTCTTCCGATTCAATTGACCTTTCGTTCTCAATTCCACAATGACTGGGCCTACAACATTCTTCTGATTGGCAGTTCGAGCCCATCTTTTAACCGACCGTTCCGTTGGTTTTAGTATCAGTCCCCATTGGGCAAAGCGGAAAATGAGCATCTAAGATGACGGCGTGTAGAGTCGAGATCATGCGAAAACAAGGAATCATCATTTTAATTGGACTCTGTACGAGCGAAGTTATTTTTTCAATCTCTTGCAGTGTCGCTGTGCTTATTCGAGTGTTTCACTAGTACAAAACCAGTCGAAGAAATCATAACGATTTTGAGGAAAAAAGAACTTTGACTGCAATCTGTTTGTTGGAAGGGAATTAAGTATCAAAAGTTGTCAAGATATAACATGTAGAACCCCTCAGGACCAGGAACGAAAGTGAACACGATATACGTATATTTAATAGTATTTACAGATGTAGTATCTATTGGAATGTAATGAATAAATCCTTCTATGAATAGGATGATTTCAATTATTGCTATAGTAAACGGAATTTATTTGTTCAAAATGAGCTTTCCCTTCACGTACGGCACATTCTGTCATGCGGAATGATGTTGCAAGACGCTATCTACGGGAGAAATGTAAGAAAAGGAAATTTAGTAGTAGTAGTACTACCACTACTACCACTACTACTACTACATGGTTGTACAGTCACTACACGCACTAGATTGTAGTACACAATAGCATTCTGAATTATTTTATTAGGTGCGGTGAGATAAGGGAGAGCCACTAGATTAGTAAGGTAATTGTAATAAAAAAGTATGCTTTCGGTAAAGATGAATGCGGAAAGAAAGAGAATTGGTAACCTAGTTCCATTTGCATTGGTGTAACTGAGATGAAAAGAGGTAATAGTAAAATAAATAAAGAGTCATCTTATGAATTCTCAGTTGGAAATGAAATGTAAAAAATTTTGAATTTGAAATCCATCCACAAAGATGGATTGAAAATGTGAAACATTTTTGGAAAATTTGTTACATTTTCACTCCATCCATGTGGATGCATCACAGCATGGAAAATGACATACATAATTGGAAAGGAAATTTTAAAAAATATGGATTGTATTGATCCTTGATACAGTCCTGTAATTGAAAAGAATGTTGGCCGTAGTGTTGTGAAGGGTAATGCATGCACCAAACTGCAAAATTTGGAGACCTTTGGTATCTTGTCTAAAAACACAATCAATCAATGTGTTGCCGTTTATTCAACTGGTCTTGTCATCAACAGCAACGACGAACAACTGCTCCGTTCTGCAACAATTGATAATAATAAGAATGGAAAGCCGTGGTGAGAACGACGTTCTTCAGGAAGGTTTAAAGGACTATCACAAGATGAATATATTTCACCGAACAATGGTATTCGAAGTAAACTCCGTGTTGGGGGAGGGGACGTAGAAGGACAGTGCACGGAACATGAAACGGCGGTTCGTCAGGTGAAGGGATGCATACGAGAAAAAGGATGCGGAGGAGGACGCCGGGTAGATATAGGAACGGAATTCACAAGTGGAAATCTACGACCATCATCCAGTTCCTCCCATAATCGAAGTAACACAGAACATTCTCCTTCTAATGATGTATGTGGAGACAAAGGAGTACAAGAACGAATAATATTGCAAAAGACAGCCCAGAGAACTACAGAGAGTATTGACAGTGGATTTGGAGCACGACTTAGTGCATCGGCGGACGGAGAACTTGTTGTATTTGGGAGACAGCTGAGTAGAACTACAGATGATCTAGATGATGTTGTGGTAAAAATGAATAGAAGGAAGATGGAAGTAAAATCTTTTGAAGAAACTATATAACAATTAGGCACTGAGAAGAAAGCCCTTGCAACGAAAAAAAATATGCTTGAGGCTGAAAATGTGAAGCCGCGAAGTGAGAACAATGCTATTCTAAAACTGAACGAAGATCCCATGAGGAAGTTGGCACAGAGCAAGGGAGGGACCGGAACAGAAAATCTCATAAATTATATACCCAGAAATTTCCTCGAAGTTGCACTGCTGGTCGACACAAGTTTATTATCATGGACAAGAAGGGAATCTTCAGAACTGGAACATTTGAAATGTACACAAAAACGATTGTGGGAGGTACGTGAAGAGTTTTTGGAGACAATGTGTGTTATTAACGTCTTTCGGAACGGTATGGTCCCCCACCACCCTCCGTACTTGGAGATAGAAAAATGTACCACTCGGCTTCCTGTGATAGATATTCCCACATTTTGAAAACTATTGTGGAAAAATAATTGAAAGGTGAAGGATTTGATATATGTTTTTCAACAAATGAGCTGAGAACAGAGCTGATTGAAACCTTGATGAATAACAAAGCCCTTATTTCCAGTTTAAAGCAAAACCTGTCTGATACACCAAGCTCCCGGAAAAGGATAGCTCGGAACAGCCTATTCAATACTATGGGCTATAGAATGTATGGTGCCAAGTGCAGCCTGTCTGCGACGGATATTCGGGAGAAGAGTAGGGAAGTATCAGTTGCGAAAGAAAAGTTTATTAGGAGAATTG
>JAULBU010071475.1:0-10474 GCA_032358235.1 Odonthalia washingtoniensis | reverse complement strand
AATATAAGCACGAACGGAAAGACCCAGCACAAGCAACAAAAAACGCAGATCGAAATCTACGGTTCGTTCACCCCGACCGACTCGGGAACATCAACCGACGCTGTGAACAGAGGGACCAAAATAATTACCGAAACGAAAAGGGATTTGATAGTCACGGAGATTATCACAAAGAATGAAAAAGGGACGATTTTGCCCACGATCACCAAGATCAAAACTCCCGTTTCACTGGATTGTTAAAGTCAACCACCTCCAGAGGTTTGCAAAGCAAGGAATCCAGTGCTGCGATCCTATCAATCCGGAAGACAATCCTCTCAATCTACAACAAAAGTAGCAAGAACCATTATCACGGTTCAATCAAAGAGGATTGGATTACGCACCGCGAGGATTTTCTGGAACTTTGTGAACATCCGGATGTCACCGATGAAAACAGAATCGGCCTACTAAGACATACCCTGAAAGGAAACGCTCTGAGTAGATTCAGAAATCTGACGCGTGACGGGAAGACATGGGCGGAATTGGATGATACTTTCACGAAGTTCTTCTTAACAGAAGCGCGTCGTGAAATAAACTCCTCACGCCTCGAGTCGCTCAAATTCAAAGACTTTAAGACAGAAGATAATGACAATGATGAAGCTCTTCTGGAATTGGTCAGAAGAATTGAAGAGTTGGTACCGCAGTCTGCAGCCAGAGACAATGATTAAATGGTGAAATGCAACCATTTTCTGAGAGCCACTAAACACTTTGAGTGGTCGAAAAAGGCAAAAGGGCGGTTGAGGATGCCGTATGACTTTATGACGTTGTGCGACGAAATTTATATTTAGATTGAGGATTACATCCCTCCATCAATGGATAATAGGACACGAACATATAATTTGGACAGACCAGCTCACCTAAACTATGTCAACCAATACGTTCAGCAAAACGAATCAGATTCGGGTTCGGGTTCATCTGGTTACTCCTCAGAATCATCAGATGAGCCAAAACGCGGTGGACCAGGTATACACTTTTCTGGGCAACAAAGATATGACAGACCGAAGAGCGGTCAGTCAAATGGTGGAAGATACCGTAACCATGACACAAGTAAGAACAGAAATTACAACAACCGAAGGAAGCAAACTGGCTTGTTATTTAATTACGAAAAGCCAGGTCACTATCAGTACGAATGTAGACAACCGAGAAATGAAGAGAACATAACCCGTAACGCCCAGACCAAGGCAAGGGAACACAGCTTTATAAATGTTATTTCATCAATACATTATGGAGCTCTACTCTCTTCCGGGCTAACTCCAGAATTAATTCAAGCGGTATATTTAGCCGAGAAACTAAATTTCCCCAATTTTTCAACGCCTCAGCTTGAACAAATCGTCCAACCTGCAAATCAACCTCCTGAAACAGACAAAATTCAATCAGTATCGATTCACGGACAATCAACGACCGGATCACCACCAACATCTGTATTTAACTCGGATCCAGAGGAGATAATGTTCATTTCACACCTCCATTTCGTCGAACTGCCCCTAATATTGGCAGACCCCAATGCAGTAATACCAAACTCAACTTATGCCGGAGAAATACTACGATCCCAACCAGGCCATGATGATGACAAAAGCGGTGCAAGCTCGAGGTCGAAAGGAAGATTTTTAGGCTTTTGTGTTGACTCGGGGGCGGCAGTCTCCACAGTGGACTACCTCAGCTGATAGCATACTGTAACCAATTTAAGATGGATAACGAGTTAAAAAAGGAAAATGCGTCATTTGCTTTTGGGGAGACTATTCGCCAAAGTTGTGGAATATTCATAGCAAGACTCCCTCTATCAAACAACTCTTTTTTGGAAATCCCATTATCAGTTGTGAAAATAGATATACCCCTTTTAATTGGATTGGACATCATGCGCAGACATAAGATGATCATCTACTATGATGACAACATATTGCGATGCAAGTCACCACAATGGGAACTACCCCTCCTCTTCGTCAATCATCATTCGTACATCATTTCTTCCGTTAAATCAATACTATACACGCGCAACGAACTGAAAAAAATGCATGTTCAGTTCGCACACACCCCTGCAGAGCGACTATTTCAACTACTACGTCGATCAACTCCTGATCTCAGCAACTCGGTCCGCGACGTACTGAACCAGATTACACTAGCATGTGATCTTTGTCAGGAATACCACTCGCCTCCTTTCCAATTTAGAGCATCAATGCCATCACAGAATGTGGTATTTAATCACGAAGTTTCAATCGACTTGATGTGATTAGAGGAAGATCCCGTGATGCATGTAGTAGATGTCAATACTGGATACCAGAACGCGGTATTTATTGAAAACAAGAGTGCCGAGAAACTATGGGAACACTTCGTTAAATTTTGGGCAAGTACCTACGTCGGATACCCCAACCGTATTCGACTCAACCAAGAAAATTCGTTTTTAAGCGAAAAATTTCGCGCAGAAGCCCAATTTCAAGGGATAGAGCTGCAATTTAGCGCTATAGAAGGACACAACGCCATCGGCTCAGGTGAGACTTTCCATCACCCACTGCGCAGGATTTATTCGAAATTGAAGGTGGACCATCCAACTGTGTCAAAAGAATTCATGCTCAGGATGGCAATCAAGGCCATGAATGACACAGCTGGCCCATCTGGGCTATCACCTTCTCTCCTAGTATACGGTTTGCCACCATCTTTTCCAGTAACCAACAGGAACCTGCCAAAACAGGCTGAGAGAATTAGAGCGTTATCATGTTCTCAGCATGAAATGGCAACAATAAGAGCAGAAGAAATAATAAGGAGATCGTTAGCATCAAAGCTCCCACCTGTCACCAAATTTAGGTTAAAAATTGGTGATCCGGTGAGATTCTTTCGGAAAAAAACGAGGAAATGGGAAGGGCCATTCCAAGTGAAACTAATAAGTAAGAAACTAATATGGATTTCAGACGGCGTTACCACCAAGCCGTTCAGTATTACTGCTGTAATACCAGCGGACGTCAGAGGAAAGGACAGGGATCTGAACAACTTCATTTCAGAACATGCTACACTTCAAGCTTCAAACACGTACCTAACTGAAGTACTTAAACCGCAGGACCCAAGTTGTAACTCGGAAAAAGGAAGGAACGCTGTTTGGAAAGAGATTGAAGGTCTTAACAGAAGGGGCTGTTTCTCAACTGCGAAACTATCATCTCTACCTCCCACGGCGAACATACTTGGTGGACGATTCGTCATGGCGATTAAAAACGCCGGAACTACCGAGCAAGCTTAAAAAGCTCGATTCGTGGTTCGGGGGCATAGGGATAAAGAGAAAGAATCTTTTATCCACAACTCACCCACATTAAGGCACAAGTCTGTAAGAATGGTACTATCGATCGCGGGAATGAGGGATTTTAATCTGTGGAAACAGGATGTATCACAGGCATACATCCAAAGTGAGGGACTCAGTAGAGAGGTATTTTTTAAACCCCATATTATGTTTGGATTGAATGACGGGCAGTTGTTAAAATTGGAAAAGCCGCTTTATGAACTGGGCGACTCGGGGGACTATTGGGCGGAGGCTTTCAGTTCGCACGTAACTGGAAGTGGGGAAGATGACTTAAAAATGGAAGCAACTACGGGAGATCTTTCAATTTATTACAAACTGGATGAAGCTGGAAAACTTCAGGGAATAATGGGATTATACGTTGACGACTCAATAGGTACTGGTAATGGCGAATTCGAAGAATTTACAAAACGCACCGAGCGCAAATTTGACTCTCAACTACGTATCACAGCACCTTTAACGTTTGCAGGTATCGAAATTGAACGAGTGGACAGCATATTTATCACCAGACAGACAAAGTATATCATGAAACTCAATCAATTACCAACTTCTTCAACCTTCAACTCATTCCCGTCAATAAGACATCAACTTGCGTGATTATGTAATTGCCGTCCTGATGCCATGGAAGGAGTTAATTTGCTCTCCCAAGTGACTGAATAAAAATTCGAGCCGTCTCATATCAAAACAGTGAATAAATTGGTAAAGCATCTTCAATCCACTTCAAGACTCGGGCTCCCGTTTCCCCAATTGGATGAACTATCAATTGAGATGGTAGTTTTCTCGGATGGTTCGTTCGCAAACACCGAGACACTCTCGTCTCAGATCGGATACATTATCTTCTTAGAAAACAAGCATGGAAATGCGAATTGCATAGATTATTCCAGTCGAAAATCTCGGAAAGTCGTGCGTTCAGTATTAGGGAGCGAAGTATTCGCGTTTGCTGACGCCGTGGATGCAGCGATAATGATACGGCATGATCTAAAAACGATACTGGCTCGAGACATTCCGCTACGAGTGCTCACTGACTCAGCATCATTATTTAACATCATCACCAAGTCATCAACCACTACAGAAAAGCGGTTGATGATTGACATTAGTGCTGTGCGACAAAGCTATAAACGCAATGAGATTACGCAAATTGGGTGGATAAAAAGGGACAGTAACTTGGCCGATTCGCTAACTAAATTCGATCCGGGGAAGCCGTTGTTACATTTCATGGAGACCGGCAAGTTAACCTATTCGATAGGCCAACTCGCTGTCAAAGAAGAAGCAGATAGAAACGAACAGTGGACTAAAATTGACAAGTCGTCTGATTTGCAGGAAGTAGAGGGTACAAAACTAAAACGTTTACAAGAATATTTATTATGATATGACTTCCAGTTATTATCAGAACAACAACGACACTGGTTAGTGTGTTCTTCTATATGACCGTTTGATACGATGCAACTTGATTGAATCATTGTCTATCAATTATCACGTTAGTTACAATAAACAACACCAGTTCGAGGAGCCGCTCGAAACCGTATACTGTATAGTTCCTCCCTGGTCACAGTGTACGTACACATTCTGTACACTGTTTTTCCTAGCAAACTATTGTATACAAAAACGATAGTCTTCCTCATTTTTCACACACCTCCGTACCAATCAGAATGATATTCAGCATCATTTATACACTTGCATCAAGTTTGCAACTACACAAGGTACGCTATTGTTTGTCTTTTTTTTTCTGGACAACCGCTCCAGCCCGACACCATTTTTCGCGCAAAATATTGTTTTCGGAACCAAAGACCTGTTTCATTCTATCACCATGGCCACCACAATAGCGACTGCGGGTGTAAACCTGCACCAGCAAGTTATCGACTTCTTCATTGACAACCCGAGCAAAAACGTTGAATGGGCCGTCTTGTGGAAACATCAGCTGGACGACATCGACGTTTACTGCTTGAAATTGAGACCACAAATAGTCATCTCGCTTACCTTGTGGAATGTACTTTCGAACATGTTGCGCGACCCCATCGTGACCTAATTGTAACATCTATTTCTAATATCCAAAAAAAGTTATCTCAACTTACATCTCAGTGTGGCAAAGTGCAGAAACAATTTCCCAAAATAATATTCCGCATATTTCCTCTAGCGCTGAAAAAGAATTTTAATAGCATAGAAACCCAGATTTCCGACATTCGAATCCACTTACACTCATTGTCTGCTACCCTTACGTCACTCACCTCCAGTTTATTAAGCAGTGGTGCGGAAGGAGTGAAACTTGATGCTACAGCATCTGTACGACTGTATCAACGTGCTATCGACGAACACAATGATGCAGATGCAATGTACGGTCTTGCATATTTATTAAGATGTGGTGCGGAAGGGGTTGAAGGTGATGCTATAGAATCCGTGAAACTTTATCAATGTGCTATCGACGAACACAATCACGCAGATGCAATGTGCAATCTTGGAGTTTTATTAGAAAGTGGTGCGGAAGGGGTTGAAACTCATGCGGTAGAATCCGTGAAACTTTATCAACGTGCTATCGAGGAACACAATGATGCAGATGCAATGTACAATCTTGAAAGTCTATTAAGAAGTGGTGCAGAAGGGGTGGAAGCTGATGCGATAGAATCTGTAGGACTGTATCAACGTGCTATCGACGAACACAATGATGCAGATGCAATGTATAATCTTGCATGTTTATTGAGAAGTGGTGCGGAAGGGGTTGAAGCTGATGCTGTAGAATCCGTGAAACTTTATCAACGTGTTATCAACGAACACAATCATGCAGGTGCAATGATTGGTCTTGTAATTTTATTAACGAGTGGTGCGGAAGGGGTTGAAACTGATGCGGTAGAATCCGTGAAACTTTATCAACGTGCTATCAACGAACACATTATGCAGGTGCAATGTACAATCTTGCAGGTCTATTAAGAAGTGCGGAAGGGGTTGAAGCTGATGCTAAAGAATCCGTGAAACTTTATCAACGTGCTATCGACGAACACAATGATGCACGTGCAATGTACGGTCTTGCATGTTTATTGATGGTGCGGAAGGGGTTGAAGCTGATTCGGTAGAATCTGTAGGACTGTATCAACGTGCTATTGACGAACGGAATGATTCAGATGCAATAAATAATCTTGCAAATTTATTAAGAAGTGATGCTGAAGGGGTTGAAGCTGATGCTAAAGAATCCGTCAAAGATTATCAACGTGCTACCAACGAACACAATCATGCAGGTGCAATGAATAATCTTGGAGTTTTATTAGAAAGTGGTGCGGAAGGGATTGAAGCTGATGCTATAGCAGCTGTAGAACTGTATCAGCGTGCTATTGAGGAACACAATGATGCACGTGCAATGTGCAATCTTGCATTTTTATTAGAAAATGATGCGGAAGGGGTGGAAGCTGATGCTGTAGAATCTGTAGGACTGAATCAACGTGCTATCGACGAACACAATGATACAGATGCAATGTACGGTCTTGCAGGTTTATTAAGAAGTGGTGCGGAAGTTGTGGAAGCTGATGCCATAGCATCTGCACATCTGTATCAATGCTATGGACGGACGCTGTAAAGGACTGAGAAATGAATAATATTGCACTTTTATTGGGAAGGTGTGCAGAAGCTATGAAGTTGTAGAGACTTTGGTTTAAGGGAAGGCCATGGTTATTATTGCAACTGGGTGATGGAATGGTTCTCTCAAACTCAATTCACGGTAACGAAGAACAGGACTTCGATGAGATCAGTGCTGCTGACAAAACCAAGCATGTTGATTAGACTAAATCACCACAACAAAACACCTGTACCGCAATACGGTAGTGCGGGAGAATCTGGTCGCGAACATCAACATCAGGACGATGAAGCGGCCAAGCTGAGATTCGTTTATCCTGATAGAAACAGGAACTGAACGGACATGTAAATGTTGCACTTTTCACTTTTCACTTTTCACTTTTTCTTGTAATTTAATTTGTACTAATATATTCTCTACATGCCAGGTGATATTTTCGTATATTTGTCTGTTGTAACACCATGGACACTGTGCCTCTGCTCTTCGTTCGCTTTCTACCTTTCTGTTTCGTTGTCGTCGTTCATTGATGCTGTATTTCGGTTCATCCTTTCAGAGTCTTGGCCTTGGCCGTGGTCGATAGTTACATTCGCACAAACACACTGCGACGAAAGTGATGTTTTCCAATGCTCGAGGGCATCGAAGACGCGTCAGTGAGTCAGTGAGACCTGCCTGTGAGAATTATTGAAGAAAGACGGGCAGGAATGATTTTCCGTGAGTGCTGAGTTTATTTTTTTTAAAATTTATTTTCTTTATTTATAAAAAACAAAATTTTTAAATATTTTTTTTGTTTTTAAAAAAACAATAACTTTTTCAAAAGTTCTTTTTTTTTAAATATTTTTAAAAAAATATTTAAAAAAAGTTTTAAAAAAAAAGTAAAAATTAACATACAAAAATAAATTGGTGGGTTTAGTTTCGGGTTTAGTTTCATCGAACAAATTTAAAAAGTGTATATTAGAGAGTAGTTTGTGTCGTAAACAGTATTACTCCATCGACGCGAATTGACCGATCATGACAACTCTATGCGAGCGTTGTTATTGCTGTTGTTGTTGTTCGGGCTGAGGACATTTTCAATATTGGGATTGTGAGTGATAACGTTTCTCAACTGTGCCGTATCCAGAGGAACTTCCGGATGTAACGATCCCGTATGTTGTCTCAAATTACCCAATTCTCCAAATCTTGCGGAACACACGGGGCATCGATATGGTCTTAGTTTCTCATGTACCGTTTCGCGATGACGTCTCAATTTATTCTTTTCCGAAAAACAACTTGAGCATAATTTACATCGATACGGTCTCACCCTCTCATGAACAATTCGAATATGACGATTCGCATCACTCTTCGTTTTGAATCTTGAAGGACATTTCGAACATGAAAACATTCGTTCGTGTTCACTTCTCACATGTGCGTCTCTCTCACGTTTGCTATCAAAATCTTGTCCGCATCCGGAACAGGCGAATGTTCGTTTATTTATCATATTATGAGTTAGCGTTGTGGCTGATGCTGACCCAGGCGTTGATACTGGTGACGGTGATGCCTTTGATCGTGATACCGCCATTCTAATCATGTTGTTCGAGTTATTAATTATCTTGTCATTAATATTCATGTTACCTACAAGAACTGATGCGGCTACGAATCCTGCATCTATCTCTTCAATGTTAACATTTTCATTCATTTTCAACTCTAAATTTGCGGCGGCAGCTGCGGCGGCAGCTGCTGCAGCTTCTGCTTTCGTCGGTCTTCCAACACGTCTTCTTTTCCTAATTACAATACCTGTTTTCTGCTGCGTTCCTGCACCATCCCTCCGTTGTACAACATTCACATTCCCATTTATGCTTATTACTTGTTGATGCCGTCTCTGTAATTGGATTTGCAGATCTTCACTACCGTTGACATCAACGCCACCAGCTTGTCTTCTCTGTTCATGACCGTGCCCACTCACATTCACAGTCGGCATCAATCCACCTATTTGCACTCTCATCTCTCTCATCTCTTTCATGTTAACATCAAACATGGACCCTTGCTGCTCAAACGACCCCATTCCAACACCTATCATACCACCTCCCTTCGCCGATCCATGACCAACTAAATCATTGGTCTGCTGTTGCTGTGACATCACTACTTGTTGCGGTAGCTGGACATTTCCATTTGATATGAATCCTGACGATGACATTGACATACCTGCTGGTGGCCAGTTAATGTATGTGTGTTGTTGTTGTTGACGATGGTGATGATGCTCAGTAGTCGTGTTTGTTCTGTTATTCATTGTTCTATATTGTTCTTGTCCATCATCAACATGTTTTGTCAGTCCATTATGTACATATCCTCCATGCATGTACTCTGAAGATAATGATGGTTGATGATGAACAAGTCCCATATGATGATTTACTTGTTGGTTATGATGATGATGCTGTTGTTGTAATGGAAATGTCGAGGGACATGATGAATGCTGTTGCTGTTGTAAGTGTTGTTGTGTGGATGCAATCATGGACACGCCTCTAGTGTTGTTATCATGATGTTCGAATGTTAGCTGTGAACTGTTTCCATCTCTGTTTGTATTAGTTGATTGCACTTGTTGATTGTCCACTGAAATGTTAATGTTTTCATACGTTGAAGGATGATAATGGGGGTGAGACTGAGTATGTTGAGAATGAATCCAACGTGTGTCTTGTTGAGTGGTCACGGCGCGAATCATCGTGTTGTCTTGCGGTGTGGACGTTGAAGGACACGTTTCTACCGTCTGTTGTTGCTGTTGCTTAAGTGATGGTTGGGAAGATGATGGTACATCATTCACGGCAGATGCCGAGCTCTTTACCACGCCGTACCGCAATCCGTTCATATTCACAACTTCTGTATGTTGCTGTTGTTGATGTATTCGCCCTAGTCTTTCTACTTCATCACCATTATCATCTTGTCCTATCGATTCCATCTTCGCTACTGTATTCGTCTCCATCACCATACCTGTTGACGATGAAGGATGCGTTTGTTTCTTCTGTTGAGAAGGTGTATTATGATCGAAATCACTGAAAGTATTATTCCCATTCCCATGATGAACGGTCACTTGCGACACGGAGACATTTTGGTGATGTGGCTCCGTTGACACGTCTACCTCCACGTCCACATCTTCATCGACATGCGCATTCTCACTGGCATCTTCATCACCACCCTGGTTAGTCTGTTTTGAATTCTGTTCGTCATCTTCATTCGCAGCTTGTACATTTTGTTGTAGTTGTTCATGAGGTTTTGATGATTGAATTGGAATTGATTGATTATCTAGCTGTTGTGCTACAGTAACAGAGCCAGAGGGCATGTGTTGATGATGATTCTCATTGTCAATGGTCGTGAAACCTTGAGTAGGTTTAGACACGATATGTTGAGTACCATGTGACGATGGAGTTGACGTTACAGGTGCAGGTAATGTTGGCACAAAGTTATGTTGTTGGTGGTGGTGGTGGTGCGTTGGGACCGGTGCAGATGATGGAATATCAGAAAATGGAGTATTTGCAGTAGACGACATGGACAATGATGTGGAATGATCGAACATCATTGCATTCGCAGGGTAAGGCGTGGAATAATATTGAGATGATGATACATTGGCCTGAAAGACA
>JAULBU010071464.1:0-10474 GCA_032358235.1 Odonthalia washingtoniensis | reverse complement strand
CAGAAAAGAACAGCTTGGGACAGCCCATTCAATACTATGGACTATATAATGTGTGGTGCCAAGCACAGCCTATCTCCGACGGATATTTGGTAGAACAGTAGGGAATTATCAGTTGCAAAAGAGAGGTTTTTTTAAGAGAATTTAAAATGGGAATGAATATGACTATTTGTGGTGGCGATGTGCCGATCTTCAGAGGTTAACATGATTTGGGGTATTACCGTCATCAATGAAGGCTAGAAGAAACAACTAACAGTCATCTGTTGAAGCGGATGAAGATGATCGCAGAAGTACTGACAAAGATGAGGATATTCTAAAAATTTTCGTAATAAAGTTGGTGTACCCATACTGCATATATTGGTTTATATACCAAACTTTGATTCGAGCAGTATTTTTTATGGGACCATTATGAGCATTGAAAGGTTGGACGCTTGGATTAATTCCATAATTTCATGCCTTAAGGTCCAATAAAAACGTGATGGAGGCACGCAGAGTAATTATATGTCTTTTTTTTGAGCGGACTCTCTCGGAGAAGACCAGCCAAGGTACAGGATTTATTAGCAAATTTTTGTCCATGTGGTCACAAGAATAATTGCAACTCCCACAGTTATTGTCGACTGATGGAATGGAAGAACGAAAAAATGCCTTCATGAATATGGAGCGGAATTCAACTTTTATAGTTATTATCCCGAGTCCTGACACTGTATTTATTACATTAGATAACAAATGGTTTGCAAAAAATATTGGTACTGAGCTTGGAACGATCTATGATTGATATATTACCGAAATATGTAATGAGTAGTCGACGATCGTTATACTTGGTAATGTTTATGACGTAACAAAGACTATCAGAAATATGGAAGAAATATTTAATGCAGAAGTAAGTGATGGTGGTAATGAAGATGGCTGCATACAAGAGGATGTACATTGCCCGGCTGTAATTGGAAACCCTTTGCATGATGTGTTGGGAGCGGATAACCAATTAAGTGAAATTCAGCCTGATGACATAGATAATGCGGCTAATACATCTGGCATTTGGAGGAAATTAGAAAGAAAAACCCCATCGAAAGTTCGGCGTGAAATTGAATTTAGTGACAAAGAGAACGTTCAGGATATATTGAAAGGGAAATAATGTGCGGGGGACAGCAGTATCTTGGAATAAGAGGAAGAGTCAGACGAAGAAAATATGCCACCAGGTGATACTGATACTGAAAGCTTATCTGTGGATGTCAACGACAGAGCTAGACAAGAAAGAGGTGGAAGCGGAGAATGAAGTACGAAGTCGTTTTTGAAGTAGCGACACTGTCAGTGGATCTTCCACCGGTGTTCCGCAGTCCAGTAAAAGACTTTTGGGAACGCAGAACAAGACGACGTAGATGGTATAAGAAGTCAAAAACTATTGATTTGTTATCTTTTTATGATACATCTATTTATCTTATGTGGTTTGCGTTTTTTTACTGCGTACAGGAATGATCTGGGAAGATGTGGAGAAAACAATATAATTGTAAATAGTGCGATGTTTATCACGAAAATTTAAACATGAAATTAGTTTATTAGCTATGGTACATCAGTAAAAGTATATACTGTTTAAAAATCAGACGCTTACTGCAAGTAGCAGTACATTTTAACTTTCCCTGTCATCGTTGGATCTCTGTAGAAACGATTCATGTAGAAGCGGTGATGAGTCCATACCAGTTCATCTGATGAGGAATGAACACCAAAATTTGACCGAAGGACGTGGACAGAACTCTCACTAATATCGAATGGAACAATAAAAAAAACATTCTGATGCTTTTACACTGTTATCTTTGTCGTCGTGTGATTTTTGGTTTTGTGAGCATGTATACTACATCTCTCCTCCCTGTTCTCAACTAAGGCAAACACATTCCAGAGAAATGTCAACAATGTCTGTAGGAGTGGTTGCTTCCATGTATTGGACAGGTGTGCATGTTGACATATTCTGCATTACATTGCAATTAAATCCTTGGTATCGATATTTGGCTTCGGAGAAAAATGATGATGATGATGATGATGGTGATGAGTCTTCAAAGTATGAACAATCTTTCAGTGTGGAGAGGCAACCATTAATTTATGTTAGATCCTTCAGTACATATGGATGTAATCCCAGGATTCGGAGAGTCACTCATGTATAGGTGACGGAGGCTGCATTATACTTCTGGCGTACGGGTATGGATAACATGGAATTTTACAATAGGACAGACTATAAAACTGTCGGGTAAATTGCTAGCAACCATCAAGGTTGGATCAATTGCATGAACAACATACCACTAATCCCTCACCTTGAAGTTATTTACAGGAATAGTAATTCAAGAATGGTTACGAGCGGGAGAAGACCTATGCTCCATCTGAAGAAGGAAAATGTGTCGTGGATGATAGACTTGGTTTCAAATTTCTCCCAGGCTCGCAATACGGTTTTCGATTTCTGTTTGGGAACATTATATGCTTCTAGAGCTTGTTTGTTACTGCCAAAATACCGCTGTTTCATTGGTCGCGAAAAGGATGTATCTTGAGTAACTCAGTCAAGACCGTATTTGGTGGAGATTTATGCACGTCAGCTACTGAATCCGGAATCGGATTTGACAGCTGATTCCACAGGTACAAGAGCAGCAGAGATATTGGTAACGGCAATGGATTCATTAAAGGAAAGAAAGAGGGTTGATATGTGGAAGACATCAAGTGACCTCTTTCCAGATCAAACTTTCCCAGACTACTTTCTGCACTACTTTGGAACAATCTAAAACGACTATACAATTTTTAAGAAGTGCAAGAACGTACCAATATGCCAATGGGATGGAACGGATGGACAGGATGTTTCAAATCTTGGATCTGAGGTGCTTTCTTGGTTGCGAGGCTGGTCCTCTGTGTGTTTCAGTACAAAAATCAAGAATTAGACACCGCGAAGCTTATCTTTGTGTTTTCAATGAAAGTAGTTTCGCTCCTAATGAACCAATCGGTTTCTACTACGGAGCTCTGGTGTATACAGCCTTGGGTGAACAAGGTCAGCTAGCAAGAACATATGGTGAGGGCCTCATGGAGATAATGGTTGAAGACTTTGGAAAATGGGCTGCGGATATTGACTTAAAAGCGACAAACTAGAAAGGTCACCAGAATTCCTTTTGGGTTGTACCACGACACTTCTGTGCAATGCGGTACTTTAACTACAGTCGTTATATACCGCGTGATTTGGACATGAAAAAGGCTTAAAATAGGGACATAAAACCAAGAACACTAAATGTGTCGTGGAAGGTGTTTTCAAAACCTAAAGCAGCAGCATGCTATTCCAACTATAGGATGATGGGCATTGTGTCTTGAAGTAACATAGCTGTTAGTGAAGAACTCCACTTGGAATATGGTCAGGAGTATTTTTCACAATACAAAAATCAAACATTGTACCAACCAGGGTAGATTGGACTTATTTCAAATGTTTATTTCAATAACAATACATTCCCCGCATCTTTCCAATAAATGTTTCTATAAAATCAGATTTTCCATTTTTTCCATTTCACTTCGGTGAGATTTTTTCATTATTTTACTTCTTTGTTATTCATGCAATGTCTTACTAAAAACTACTGCAGTAGTTTTAATTTTAGTTTATTACACATTGTATTGAAATTTTACAATTCACAGTGTCACATAAATAATATTTCGTTTATTTTCGAAGCGCAAATCCTTTCTTGGCATTTTCCTCAAACCGTTCATGAAATTATAAAACGTTTGGCCTATACCGTCCCCATTTAAGATAATATTTGGATTTTTGGCACAAACTGCACATTACGTAGTCCACTAAGGACTTTTCATACCGAAATCTCCATTCGGGACCATAAACCCAGTTGATATGTAGATTAAATTCGGGACGCCACCCCTTCGATACCAACATCCTTTTCCGAAGAAACTGACGTCATTCGGATGATGATTATTTACAGAATAGAGGAAGATAAATATCTAACGGTGGTCAGTGCGAAGACAAAGTGGGGCGAGGGCTAGCTACGCAAAAGGGGCACCCGTATCAATACGTGGTGACTTCTTGGTTTATTTGTTATCAATACCTGGCCGGTATCAAAAACTAAGTTCAGTAATTGAGAGAAAAGAAAAGTGAATTAAAGGACATGGAATGGAAAGGTGCAGGTGACGTTTTATAGAAGCGAGAAAGTTGAGCCTGAATCGCAATGTTCACCAATTCACTAATAAACCCATCATTAGCATATTACCTTTCGTCAATACCTACTTGAACCGATAATCTTGTCATTGCCGTTCAGAAATGTCACTTCGTACCCCTACTTTGGCCATTGCCGATCATATCGACGTGAATTAGGAAAAGACCAAGACGGAACCCATTCAACATGTCTATCCCAACAACGTTTTAATGTCTCCTATTTTACCACTGCATTTAATTTGTCTCTGAGACAATGTCGATAAAAATTATAAGACGAGTAATAGAACTATTCTCAACATAAAATATTCCACTGGTACTAGAATAGTATTCGTTTGTCAAACAATTTCAAGGCGTGGGAAAGACTGGCAAAATGTGAAATGGATACGGAATGTGTTGAATAGTTCGAACCATATTTGGTGGAAACGTATGCACGATAGCTACTCAATACATAGTCAGGCTTGACAACAGATGAAACAGTGTTGGAGGCTGCAAGAAACTATGGATACAATAAATTCAAAGAGCAAGAAAGATTTATGGCTGAACAGTCCCAGACTAACTTCTGCGCTATATGAGAACAATCAACCACGACTAAACCATATTCAGAAGTTGCAAATACATTCCAATGTCCAAATGAACCCGGAAGTATGTTTCCATAATCCATTCTTCAGATCCAAGGGGAATGCTTGCTTGTGAGGCCGGAGCTCTTTCCCTATCTATTCAGCCTTCACATATCAAGAATCAAAATGATCGTATAGGCCTTTTTGCGGAGAGAAATTTGGGACCTAATCATCCAATTTGTTTCTACTTCAATGCATCGGTATACACATACTTGTCTGAGCAAAGCCAAACTGCATAAACCTATGGTGAAGGCCTGCTTGAGGACACTGTAGATAATTTTAACAACTGGATCACAGCGATTGATTGTAAGGTGACCAACGAAGATAGCATCAAAAATAATGTTTGGGTTGGTGAGACACGTTTTCCACTTAAACTTGGTAATATTAGGGTCCAACGCTCGTTGAAACGTCGCTGGTGCGTTTGTAAGCCCGAATGTCATTCTGTTGTATTGGAACGTTCCCGAATGACAAATGAATGCGGTCTTATGCTTATGGTCTGGCCTGATTGGGACATGCCAATAGCCAGAGTACGCGCAGAGTGAATCGGGGAAGTGGGAGAGGGAAGATGGGGATGATGTCATGAAATATGGAAAAGATACCGAAAACGGAAACGGAAACGGACCTATTGCCAATTATGAGCTTCGGAATGAAATTAATGGGAATATAGACCATGAGGAGGAAGCTCCGATATCCTTCCTACCAACCAGACGTCGTCAACTGACTTCAATATTTCTCAACTACAACATAATACTTCTATAATCAACTATGTAGTCATCTTCTGAATCTGCACTGGGAAAGTGTCACAAGAATCGCTACCTCCCGGCAAGAGGTGAAGAACTATTCCAAAAACTGATTCTTGGAGAGGAAAACGGTACCGATGAATTGGCAAGGGGTATAGTTTCAAATTTTTCTCTTGAACTGTACTGTCTAGATGATGATTCCGTTGAATTGGTGAAGTCATCCCGAGGAGGCCGTGGAATTGATTGCTAGGATATGAGTGAAGTACTTGTTAGTACAGTCAAACTGAGTACAGGAATTGGAACTAATTCAGAGAGTGTGACACTGCTGTAACCAATTTTATATACGATTTGTGCATGAAAAACACGAAAAATGTTGTTGTACTAGTATCGGTACCTGCTCTGTGTATCGGAAAAGACCGCTTCTTACTGTTCGTCGACATGTTACAATTGATTGTTGAAGTTTAGATTATAAACAGCTCATCCCCTTGCTAATACGGACGTGAAGGGAACCTGCAAGGCAAAAAAGTTTCCATCCAAAAGTTTAGAAACTTGACATGGACATATGCTTGTCAAACTCGGTGCCAAAAACTTCAGGTTACGTGTCCACCTACATGAATCACCTCGGAAAATTTTTCTATAATTGGAATTGTCACGCAAACATTTTTTCTATATAATTCTCTTTTCTTTTTAGGTTACAGGCACTTATATGTTTGTAACAGTTCCGTTCAAATTTACCACATCTCTACTGGAATTTATGAATTAAATCCGATGATGTCACGTTGAGGGAATATAGCCAATCACAGCACTGCCAAATCCGCCGTGGCCAATTAAAGTTGCTATGGGAAAAGAAGCCGAAATTTCAATTCCTCGTATGAACGAGTGTATTGACTCACTTGGAGGCGCCAAGATTTTTACAACCTTGGGTGCATATTCTGGCTATTAGTGAGAACCAATCAAACCAGCTCAAAAACCG
Organism: Odonthalia washingtoniensis; assembly: GCA_032358235.1. Taxonomy (NCBI): domain Eukaryota; phylum Rhodophyta; class Florideophyceae; order Ceramiales; family Rhodomelaceae; genus Odonthalia; species Odonthalia washingtoniensis. The sequence goes on along the minus strand of JAULBU010071464.1, from coordinate 3,973 downwards.
AAGACCGGGTTTGTATGCTATACGGGTACGTATCAATACAACTGAATGTCATTCGGGCTCAAAAACTCTCCCGTAACATTTCAACGCTCGTTAGAGCTCATCCTAACGAAGTACAAGTGGTAGACTTGTCTGGTCTACCTCCACGACGTTATTTTATACTGCAAGTCGGTGGAGGAACACATCAAGCATGTAGACGAAATTTTAACCAGGGTTTTGAATTCTACCATCTCAGACCGCAAGCTGATTACATATGTTTGAAATATATATCAATGACTATTATTATAATTTTATTTCGTCTCCAAAAGAACCAGACAGGTTCCATAATTCACGCAGAGGTGATCGGCAAAGACTGAAATATCGGTTCAAACAGACATTTCTGACTGAAAATGACAAGTTTATCGGTTTAAGTATGTATTTGTGAACGATAATAAGCGAATAATGCGTTTATTTGTACAGACTATATAGAATATTGGACATATACTTTGCACAATTTATATATCGATTAGAGTATACATGCGATATGCATTTCGAGTAAATCATATGTCATGATGGTTCATGCGGTAGCTATCATAGCTATGTAGAATATGCTAATTATACATTGCAATACGTGTGTTCTAATTGTGGTATACATGCGATATTTATTTTTATTAATAATGGTATTATACCATATTATACGGTATAATACCATTAATAATAAAGAAAAGAACGACATGATGTCGTTCTTTCCTTTGCAGAGAAGTTAGTGATTCGGTGACCACATCCGAATGGCCACCGAAGCGGACGAATCAGTCCCCGTCTAAACCATGTATTGCACATGATACGGCGTAATGAGAGGTGAGATTGATGATTTGAAGGCGAAGATGAAAAATTGGAAACAGGAATGGTCCAGATTCGTACCGTGTTGCGGGCCTCAAATGCTGATCAGGCGATGGATGAAATTGAGTGGCTAAAATTGCCACAACAGTTACTGGCTCCATTGAATGAATTTCGAGGGAACTGCTCCGACCTTCACGAGCTTTCTCACACAGATCTGAAAGTGCCAATATTTGTCGGCGTTTCGGGTCTTGCTTTTTGCGGCACTTGGAAGGACATTAACTTACGGGTCTCTACCGTAATGTTTCTGGGCATACAGATTCCTTGTCGACATTTGAGAAGGTGCGTCAGCATCTTGATTCAAACGTTCTAAAGGCATCGCATGGTTCGAAGTTTGAATTTTTTCAGCATGTTATCCAAGAGTTCGTGACAAAGGAGAATCGTGTTTTGTCGGGTGAAGATATTTACAACAACTAGTGGAAGCGATTTACTATTGAGTTCAAAGCATATCTCAAGAAAATACCCATGAAAAAACGAAATTTAAGCGCGTGAAATGTAAAACAAGTGGAATGTCAGTTGCTCTTAAATATGTGATGTTATAGCACTCTAAAATAGGGTTTCAAGTCATTCTAGGTTGGTTTCAAGGGAAGCGGAGTGCTGGCTCCTCCAATTTGACAATATTAAATATGGAAATTAAGCCATTTGTCGAATGAAAGTAATTTCGGTGTATGTGCTAAGATGGTGCGTCGCTCACAAAATAGGAGTCCTTACCGATGTAGTTGATGAAGGAAGTCTTGGTATGCGCATGTGGCGACGTGCATTTTCGGCTGGGGAGTGGAGCACGTTGGGTTAGTTAGTGAGTTGAGAATGGGTTTTCCGCAGGATATTTCGAAGTCTGTGGTGATGGCACGACGGAGAGGTACAGTAAGATTATTCAGACATTTGTTGGCTATGTTTGGTGTTTGCGGAGGTCGGGGAAGAGGAAGGGCAGGTATTCGTGTCCGTGTGGTATAGTCGTTCAAAGTGAATAGCCGTATATAACGTTGTCACCGTGAGCTTTGCGTTTAAGTCCCGCCGACAGCACCGGGATCATTTTGGCACGTTCAGTTGGCAACATCTCAGTTGGAGGATGTCGTTTTTTGGTAAAGATCATCATATAACTCTTTGAAAAATATTTCTAGTTGCCAAAATTACAAATTTTCATATGTCTTTGTTGGTATTAAATTGGAGAATGAACTCTTTCGTTTCAACCGAAAACTGTTTCTATAGTCTTTACATGATCTGTAAGGGTACCGGCCTATGAAATATCTAGCAGCAGGGACCATTCCGGTAATTCCACATTTCGGCAGATTTATGAATTCTCTAGCTTTTATATCCTTAGGTCTGTTGTATGGTCTTGTACTATCATCTCCTAAAACATCACTAATTGTTCCAATTATACTCGGTCCTGATACTCCAGTTCCCCTACCATTTTTTCTTGACATTATTCTGTTAATAACATTATTCTCTTCTTCATCAGTTTTGCCACCAAATTTCGGGCCGTAATGGGAGACGATGCGAACCCTGGCTATTTCACCATATGTAGTAGGCAACAGATACAAATGTGAGTCATGGAAATGTCTCATCGCATGGTGGCCATGACAAGAGCAAAGTATGTACGGGCACTGGGACTGGCGTCAAAATCAGTAAGGTACCCATGGGACTGCACAATGAGCAATCACGTCTAAGGTCATCACGTATTGCATCTTCATTACCATGGGGACGTATACGGCTAGTCAGCTTGAGAGTCTTGTCGTCGTTGTGCTTGAGCTTGTAGATGAAATGTGGTCGGATAATGTTGGTGTTTCTCGGTATCTTGTGGATGCCGGTACATTTTACAGTTCTCTTCGAATCAATTTCTTCCAATTTGTACGAGTTGATGAGCGGATAAGACGAAAATCCTTGAGATTTGTGATTGAGGAAGGTTTGGTTGTCGAAACGGTTGAACCTCTGCTTTAATATCGATTGAATGTTACTTATTACGCTGGGAACGGTTGCACTAAGAACTGAATTTGTGGCTGATGTATATTCAACTGTGCCTTCTTTTCAGGTAATGATTAATTATTTTTCTGTTGAATTTTGATGACGCCAGACCTGGTCATGAAACTTTATGCATTCTTTATCACCATCGTCATAGTTGATGTTGTACTTTCCAGGTTCTGTTTTTGATTCAGTGATACATGCTATAAAAGAGGAAAATATATATTGCGGCTATTCCAAATCAGAATCTGGAAATTGATCTGGAGACAGACTAGACCAAGAGTAATACATTCCATGAGGTACTAACATTTCACCTCCTACAGAAATGGGCATAGTTGCTTCTATTGTCATGGCATTACAAGCGGAGCAGGGACATATTTCAGAAACTGTTGTTCACTAATGTACTAATAAACTAATCATTCTCTTATTACTTTTCGTCAATATGTACAGCACCCAACCAACCTACCGACATTACCCCTCAATTCAAACAGCCATAAATCGCCAACTATAACTGGTACGTTCTGCACTGCTCATCCCCAAAGATCAATTCAGAACTGGAAACAGAACGTTTCTCAATTTCCAAAGAATTCTTTGAGGAACACCCAATACTGGACGATAGAACTATTCAATTCACAACAGATGGACAACTTTTCCTGGGTCAACTCAGAAATTCGTTGCCCCAATCCGAATCGCTCTTTAGTGAGGATTACTGGAACATGCCCCTGAATCCTTTGGCCCTATTCCGTGAAATAGTTACACTCTACTCCATGACTGACCCATCTTTACTTAGACTACCACCACTCGATCTCGACCCCCGAAATCGCTAACCACCAACTGAAACTTTGCCTATGGTTCGCATGCGTTATGCAACTCCGTACATCATTCATCAACACAATAATTATCATCTATCACGAACGGTTCTTCCGCATTTTTAACCCATTTACTCCATTTCCCGCAACCCTACCTGCCGCAAAATGAACCGAATCATCAGAATATTTTACTTGTTCCATTGATAATGAAAAATGTCAAGTAATGTGGGCCGACCAATTATCCTTTTGATATAGTGGTTAAAATCAAATAGCCGTATATAACGTTTTCACCTTAATCTTCTAGTTCAAGTCCCGTCGAGAGCACCGGGAGC
>JAULBU010071463.1:5998-29458 GCA_032358235.1 Odonthalia washingtoniensis | reverse complement strand
GGCGATAGAAGTTCAAGACGCATTGGCGCTAGTGGTGCTGGAAGCTTGAGTGATGATTCTGGAAGTATGGGGAAGATTCTACCATCACCTTTGGAGATGCTGAACGTTTTGGATAGTATGGCTAGGTGTGGACCAGATAAACAGGTTGTCTTCGAGGCATTCAAGAATTGGTACTTGCTACTTGGAACACGCGTTTCTGCTCACGAATTGGGTAAAGGTTACTCTCAGCTACTCTTTTTATTCGATGTAAAGGACGGGCATGTTTTTATTCATCATTGATATTGATAGCATCATCGAGTGATAATTAAATGGGTAGAAGTACATTAATGAAACGTTTGGGTCATAAGTCTAAAATAGGGACTGACATTTTAGTATCTTCTGCATGTGGTGATGCTGTAAGTTCTTGTGCCAATGCGGGTATGAAATCTGCCTGATTGGCGGCTGTTTGTCTCGCTTTTGGGATTGATGGTGTTGGTGGTATTGCGGCTTTGGAAAGTCAGCGGAGGCTGAGGAAAATTGTGCAGATGTTTTTGGCGGATGAGAAAGTTAGAGGGATGATTTCAGAAGTTTGTTGGTGTGGTGATGGACGTGGACGTAGTAATGCAGTTGATGTTCAGTTGAAGGCTGTAGTTGCTATCGTGGAAGGTGTGCTTGGTGTTACTTAATTCTGTTTGTGGAAGTGGGCATGGTATGAGAGTTGGAAACTCAGCAATGGAAAACCATCGATACCAGAAGAGAGAAGATTTTGACGAGATGATGAATGAATATGATACAAATAGAAATGGAAGTAGTGGCTTTCGAAGAGGGTTGCTGTGTGGATTAACTGGATCTCTTTCATTGGCCATTGCCTGTGGTGAAAATGCAGATGGCGATGTGGCGTTTGTAACGATTTCAGAATTGAGAGAGGGGCGTTCGAACGTAGTGATGGACTTGCTAAAAAGTGTGAAACAGCGACATGGAAATGATAACGGCAATATCATGAATCAGAGTCGAATGGCGCCCTATACAGAAATGGACATGATAGGACATGTCGGATTAATGATGGCTAAATTACCTGATGATGTGGTCATGGGAAGTGAAGGCGGTACAGCAATCTGTTCACAACTTGCCGCATTATTGAAAGATAATGTGATCATTCCTTCTTCGTTGCCTGAACAAGGTGGAGGTGCGGGCACCGGATTGGAAGAAATTGTTATTGGCGGCGGAGTCGGTGATATGCAGGCGGAGAGTGTTAGAGAAGCGAGACGGATGAGAATTGAACATCCTTGCGGTGGTAGTTTATTCGAACGTGATGTTGTGGACGCACGTGTGAAATGCGTACACAGCATTTTTGCAGCTATCAGAGGCATGAGAAGATCCGTTCATTTATCCAATCCTAGTTTCAATGTAAGCGTGACTTTCAATGATATTAATGATGGTGATATGACTTCTAATAACAACAATGGGCGAATGGTACCACGACGACTGGGAAGATTAAATGATATTGTACGAATTTGTGAAGTGATGTTGAGAGAAGGGAAACGATCATCTGATGAAATTATGACATTGGAAACACGGATACCAGTACAGCAGCGAAGTGAAGAACTGGAAAAATGAATGAATATTGTCAAGAAGAATATGGAATGAGTATAAATATGAATAACCACTTCGGTGATAAATGTATGAAGGAAAGTGCGTTGCAAAGTAAGAAGCATGGAGCACTCTGTGTGAGTATATTAGAAAATGGATTATTGATGCTAAGAGACATTATTTATATTGCAAGAGATGTTGTAAAAGGACGACGGACATATTCATCGGATGGCAATGTTAATAACATCATGAGTGTGAAGGAAGCGGACGATTTGTTACAAGGATTTGTGGATTTTGTGAAACCGCTTTGTGAAGGTGTTGAGGCTGGAGCGGACGATCGTATTTGTGGGCGAAGTATTGCCTTTAGTAGGCAAGTTTGTAGACAGATACGGACTGCTTGTGATGGTGTTGGTGGCAATGCTGGCGTTGGTGAAGATAGGCATAGAGGAAGAGGAAGAAGAAAGAGCCGTCGGTTGTCGTTCGGTGCTTGGTCTCAACAGCAGTGAACACGATTGAATTCGCTATTGTAGAATGTTCGCTTTCTTTTTTGAAAACTGTAATAAATTTATTTTAGACATTTTTCCCTTCACTCAGTTTTTCCCATCTACCCTCTCGAACATACTGGCATTATTATCCTTCATTGTCCTGTTGATGTTGACATCAACGACTATAGACTAAGCAAACATGTTTAGGTCATTAACTTTATGCCGTTCATTGCACGCCGCCATGCGTTATCGCCACCTTCAAGATCATCGTCTTGCAAAGAGAACAATGTCAGCCACAATAAGTACTACGACGGCAACGACATCAAAGCGAACGACATCAAAGCGAGCTTATAAAACTGAAACTGGAACTCAAACCGGAACTCAAACCCCTTCTAAAACAAAAGCCACAACTCAAGCTGCATCAGAAGTTGTCATCCCTTCTGCAAGACCGTCATCAGAGCAACAAGAAAAAGAAAATAAAGAAGTTGAGCAACAAGATGAAAATGTACGAGAGCCTTTGTTCCCTCCAGAACTGGAAGAGCAAAGAGAATGGGTTGAAATGTGGAACAAGGATGCCCCGGCCGGTCCAGAATGGGGTGGCCCTCGCGATCATGAACCTACTCGATATGGGGACTGGGCACGCAACGGCCGTGTTAGTGACTTCTGACCTCGTTTATGAATTCTATTCTACCTCAGAGCATATACTTGCGAACAAACTGCTTAGCGTTTTCGTGCGTTTCTCATTCAAAAAGCAAAACAAGGGAAACTGGGGAAGGAGAGATAGAAACTCACATTTTACTTTTTAATTGCTTAACGTAAATGACAACTTTTTAGGCAATTAGTAAAGAGAAAAACAACAACTAGACTTCGTCGTGTGTATAATAAGGACTAGACCCACCATCCTGCTTTTCGCGGTTATTAACCATGTCGCCAATAACATTGACTGTTGAAACGAGAGATGGGAGAGACGGAGGATCATGTTCAACTTTTTAATTGCTTTTCATAAATGAGAACTTAATAGTCAATGAGTAAAGAAGATAACAATAACAACAAAAGAGTTGTTGTTTAATAAGGACTGGATCCATCATTCTGTTTTTCATGAATCTTAATCATGTCATCAATACGAATGATCGTTAAAGCAGCCTCCGTAGCGAATTGAATAATTTTCTTCTTGCTCATAGCAGGTTCAATAACTCCGGCTTTTAAATTATCTCGGACAACACCATTTGACAAATCCAATCCAAAAGTTCTGAGAGCAGCTTTACTTTCATCCATTTGAGCAGCATGATGTAAGGCTCTTAATTTCGCGACCAGCTCGGTAGAATCTTTAGCTGCGTTCACAGCTAAAGTTTTTGGAATCACTAATAACGCTTCACCAAATTCCGCAATTGCTACTTGTTCTCTTGAACCCAACATCGTTGCAAAATTTTCCAAATGAATTGACAATGCTGCTTCGACAGCCCCGCCTCCTGCAACAACTGAATTCGATTCCAATGTCCTTTTCACCACACATGTTGCATCATGTAATGATCTTGCCATTTCATCACACATGTATTGATTCGGACCATGTAATAATACCGAACATGCTGATGTTGATTTGCATTCTTTCAATATCAGGATTTGGTCATCACCAACACGTTCTTCATACATTTCTTCAGCATATCCTAATAATCCATGATCAAATGTTTCTTCGCCTGATAAATCAGCGATTGCAACTTGAACTTGAGCACCTGTCGCTTTTGCAATACGCTGCAAGTCATGTGAATCTACACGACGGACAGCTATTGCATTCGCTTCTACAAAATATTTCAAAGCTGCGTCATCAATTCCCTTTGAAGTTAATACAACGTTCGCTCCAGCTTTCAATACCGTTCGAATTCTATCACGGGTTATATCCAATTCACGATCTGCTCCTTGTGAAATGTCATTTGGATTTTCAATTAATACCGATACACCCATTTTCATTTTAGTACGACGCAAGTCGATATCCAGGCATGCAATACGTGCAGGTGATACTCGACGAGGCATTAATTGACTTGCACGTGTTAGATTCAATGCATATCCAGGTAATAATTGACTTTCATGTGCACTTTTACCTTGACTTTTAAGTACATGAATAGCTTCAACTGGATATTTGTATTTCTTAACTGATGAATTACCACCACTTCCAGTACTACCAACACTTGAACCAGCAGGGCCGACTCCAGTGACAACACCAACATTACCCACACTACCATCAGCACCAACACCGCCACTTGAAACACCACCTGTTGACATATTTGTATTACTAGTTGAGAGAATATGAGCAGGTGAAGCAACCGTTTTAACAGCAAGGACGGCATCAACAGCCATATTAGCAAATTTATCCAAATTAGCACTTCCTAAAATCTTACTAGATAAACTAGTTTTTGCAGCATTTACAAGACATTCTCTTCCCAATCGATCAACAGGAGTAGCTAATCGTTCTCTTAAAAATTTGGTACATTCTCTCATAGCTAATCTGTATCCAGCTATAATATTCGTTGGATGAATTCTAGCACGTACTAAATCATTCGCACGTCTTAATAATTCGGCAGCTAAAATCACAACTGAAGTTGTCCCATCACCAACTTCTTCATCTTGTTGTGCAGCTAATTCAGTTAATACTTTTGCTGCTGGATGTTCTACTTCAAGTAATTTTAAAATTGTAGCACCGTCATTAGTTACCGTCACATCACCTACTTGATCCACTAACATTTTGTCCAAACCTACTGGCCCTAAGGATGACTTAACGATATTTGCAACGGCGACACAAGCTGTTACATTGCTTGTACGGACGTCTTGTCCTGATTGGCGATTACCGTCAATAGCTAGGGATGCCATGATTGCTTGTTTGAAACCGTTGGGGATAAGCTCTTGGTTTTCGTTGCCTTTCCTCTGGCGATGATGAATCTAAATTCCAGTCGAAGTTGGGGAAGGGGGGTTGAATCCCTTAGATATGGTGTTAAAGGTTAGAACAGATCTTGCTGGATGATGTCGGGAAAGTTTGAAAACTATTTGGCGGATCAAAAAAAGGAAAGGGGTAAATCGGTCGTCGAGCCAAGAATGGTGGAGGGAATTTGATCCATTACAGGTGGAACCCGTGTCCAATTCATGATTTACTATTACTACAGTAGGGCTACTTTGTTGGAAGTCGATTTCTGATTGGCTGAGAACATTGATGTACAGTAACAGGAGGACAGCAATTCAAAGAATCATAATCCATAAAAATTATAGGATAATGCCGTGATTGGGACGGCTAAAGTGGTGTTTTCTAAATGTTTATGGGGGTGAAAATCATTTTAGGGTTGTTTAGGGGATTTTTAATATTAAAATTTTTAATTATTTTTTACTTCACCATCCCAAAAGTGTCGAAAGCACTACTTCCACCGTCCTATGTACGGAATCTCCCAAAATTATAATAATGCAAGACGTCTTTGTGATTATTTTGTTGTTTTTTGAGTTCCTAGAAAAACATATTATTATTAAATCCCTATAATATTAATAAAATTTTTATTATTGTTAGGGATCATAGGAGTACCGTAGCGACCACAAAGGTCCAGTAAGACCGGGATTTTTGATGAAACGACACTCTCATACAGAATAGTGTCTTCAGTTTACAGTAGCATACACTTCAAGCTTCTGTTATTGTTCTCCTTCGGCAACACCATTGTGTCGTAACAGATCGGTGCTGATCTTCTTTCTTCTTTTTCCAGCACAAAAATGAAGATCATTTACATTGAGTAGTGTTGAAAAACGGATTGAAAAATTGGTAACTTTCTTTTTAGGATTATTATTGGGATCAACCCAAATATCCGTCCTTTTATATCTACGCATTATTATAAAACAAATTATTTTTAATCAAATTGCACGAAGATAGGGACAGGGATACTCGACGGCCACCTCCTCGAGAGGGGTGCCTACCCACCCCTAATATAACAAAATAAACATAAGTCGGGCCTGAGTCGGGCTTGAACTCACCTTGGATATGTCCATTGACAACATGTGGGCTCATTTCTGCAAGTCCATAGCGAATTCCGGTAATGACTCCATTTTCACATGTCACTTTGCTCATCTCTTGGACTGGACAGACAAATTCAGCACAAAGCGTCCCTTTCTTCCTTCTGGGCATACGATGAAGCTGGACGAGATTATCGATCGTCGCGCTTTCGCCTTCATTGCGTGCTCGGATGACACTTATTTGTATATCCCCTCTCGACAACCTTCTTTTAAATTGGAATTCGCAAATTCCAGATCTCCCTCCGATTACGGGGTATAGCTCATCTCCAAACCATCCTCTGGGAGGAAAGGCACTAGAGGAAGATCGAATATCCCGAATTGAATGGCTCGTTGGAAGAACTCCGAGCAATACAGTTGACGCCATCCTTAGATACAAAGTTGTGTGTTGTTCCAGAGAGGAAGTCCAGTTGACATCGGAAATAATTGTACCTGGCAGCTTCACCTCTACCAGCTCGCTTCGTAGCGTTACAAGCACTTGGGTGGCTATTTCCTTCATAAATTTAGTGGAAAAATGAGTCTCCAACTTGTTAATTGGTTCTTGAAGATCATCTGCAGCTGCGAAATCGTTACTTTGCTCTAAGGACGATAGTAATAACTTTTCATAAGTTTGATCCTTCACAGCCATCTTTGAAATCTCTGCTCGAAGATCCACCACTCTGAGACCATGTCGGATCGCAACTGCCGACCATACATAGAATTTTAGAGCTTCTTTCTCCATGTTGTTGCCCAGAGATTCCTTTTGAATATTCAAAGCTGCTTCATGAAAAGACATCCAGTAGCCAGAATAGTTGATATACTTCGATTCATACTCGACAGTGGCACGTATGTTGGGACGCTTCTTCATACCTGGAGAAGTGGCCACTAACTATGCTCGAAGAAACTGCCACTTAATGCAACAACGCTGGGTCCTTGTTCAAACGGGTATGGAGTTTGACTAATGTACGTGTCATCTTGGCAGCGAAGAGCGATCAGTACATCAATCCGAATCCATTAGGGTTAGAGACTAGCTTCGGTAAGTGTCTTTCCCTTACTCACCGCTGCAGGATTCACAAGTAGTTCTTCGACGAGAGCGTGGCTGTTTTTGAATTACATGTTGATATGTTGTTGTTGCTGCACGTTAAGTGATTGGTCGTGTTCTTTTGACCGTATGAAGTGCCTACCTCCAAAATTTCTGGGGACTCTCTTGAAAATAGAGAGGCATAACCGTCGTAATTCGAGACGAAGGCGGAGAACTTTCTATTACTTGTAGACGCAGTGAGCTCACCGAAATTCGAACGGTCAAGAACAGTAATTGTGCCACATGGTATCGTGTATGCCAGAATTCTGCCTAACCTCGCTATTCAGTGATTGGATGTATCATATGCATAAACACGTCTACACACGACGTAAAATCAAATACGTTGTTGCTTCTCATTCATGTACACTTCATGAAGTAAAGACGACGGCGAGGAAGTCTTCATAATTATATATGTTTGTAACTTGTAAACGTAGCTGCAAGCAGTACAGTAGTCGAATAGCCGTATACTCAAGTATTCTCAATTATACACAAGTATGCACGCATGTGTCTATTCACACAGCAGTGTATGACTCACAATGTATAATTTCAACTCTTCTGTTCATCAATCGTATAAAACATATACAAAAATATAATACAAATCAAAAAATAACAAAATATATACACACATGTATATATAAAAAAAATAAAAACAGAAAGTGCAAAAAATTTGCTTAATAATGACATCGTATACCATGCTTCCATTGTCATTTGATGATAACATCATTAACTTTCGATTGGAATACTAAATGACTCAACGTTTGAAGTATCATAAAGGCAAATCCAATATCTCAGCTCATTCGCTTCCCAACATCTTATCGATCTATATCACACAATCACACACAATTATACATCACTTGATCGATTATGGATTAGAAACGGCGCGTCGGTGGCTTCGTAAAAAAATCTGCCAATTGTTCTTCAATATGCACGTATTTTAAAATGATTTCCCTTTCCATCACCTTCTCATCTAAATAATGATAACGTAAGCTAATGTGTTAAGACGTGATAAACTTTCGTTTGCCCCTAGATAACACAATACAAGCTTCATTATCTTCATGTAGCACGGCTAGAGTTTGTTGTTTCATCCTAAAGCTTTCCAAAAGACTCATGAACCAAATAACCATGCGTGCAGCTGCATCGCTACTATGTATTCCGCTTCTGCGGTACTGTGCGCTATTATTGACTGTCATTTTGAAGACCAATCTACAACATGATCTACAACACAAATGAAAACTCCAGTTGTAGACTGTTTTGTTCCAATATCATCTGCCCATGATGCACCGATATAACAATGTAGTTCATCGGAATTTATAGGTTTTGAATAATGAAGCCCATAATTTATTGTTCCTTTAACATATCACAGTAATCCCTTCATTGCATACCAGTGTGATTCCATAGGTTTTGATACATATCGCACCAGTTCAGAAACTGCAAGTGAAATATCAGGCCTAGTGCACACGCTTAAATATAATAAGCTATAAATTATTTCACGATAAGGACAGTCCTTTACCTTGTCACTTGGCGTGGGGTGTGCCATTCTTTTAAAATCATCGCTTACTACCAGAGGTACTTGTTTATATTTGGCATTCATAATGTAGAATTTGAATAAAATTTTAATAACGTATGAACTTTGCGATACATGTATACCATTACTTTTTATACATATGTTCATACCCAAGAACCAACTTACTGCTCCCATATCCTGCATTTTGATTTTTTGTCCTGATGATGATTTTATTCTTTCCAATGTATTTGAATCATTACTCATGATGAGGATGTCATCAACGTATATCATCATCGCAATTTCTAAATTACCTCCCTTATGTCTCACGTATAAGCAGCGATCTGCTAAACTCGGAGACATACCACAATCCTGTTGTAGAAAGTTATCCAACGTATGCTTAGTTGGAACCTTCCGGCAAACAGGACCACAGACTATACAAGTACAGTAGCTTCTGCCGGGCGAGAATCCAGGTTTTAATACGTAAAAACTTGATACTTTCCTCGCGAAAGCCTCCGTATTCAGGATTAGTTTTCTGTGTGAGAAATACTGAATCGTGATGAAAAATGCTATGCCTGATTATTTTAGGTATGGTTCTTTATTGTTTCTCTTATACTACATTTGTTGCATTCTTTTGCAAACAATTTGTATTTCTTTGTCATGCCCGTTTCTGTGTTACGGACAATGGCCTTTTTGACACGTTTGAGTTTTGAACTGCACTTCCTTTTGTGAGAGATACCTCGTTATGTGACTATAAGTCCCTTTCTTATTTGTGGAGTACACAATACCTTGCCACGCTGTATATCCCTTTCCTTGTCTGTGTCTTTTCTGCATTATTATATGTGGGCGTACATAAATAATGCTACAAAACGTCAAGTTCCACATGCGACTTGCCTGTTTTAATCCATACAGAGCTTTACAGAGCTGGATTGATTTTCCGGCAGGCACGAATTCATCGTATCCAGGTGGTGATTGTACGTAGATAATATCATCAAAAATCGCATTTTAGAATGCAGTTGCGATGTCTATTTCATGTACTTTGAAATCGAGCCTGATTGCTTGTGATAGTAGAACTCGTAGCGTGGAAAATCTTGAAACAGGAGCATGAGTTAGTCCATAGCCAATACCCGGTTGGTGCGTGTAGCCCTTCACAATCCATCCGACCTTATACTTCGAAATTTGTCCCAACTCATTTTCCTTTATTTTGAAAACCCATTTCGTTGGTATGTGTGTACTGTTAGGTGGTGTGTCCACCAGCTTGTACGCTCCTAAATTCTTTACTGATTTGAGCTCTGCGTCACATGCCCTCTTCCACCTGTTGGAAACATCACCAAAAATTGCTTCTTTATAAGTGGTTGGAGTTTCCATGTTTTGAGCGAGTAAGTTCGCATATTCAGCAGCTTCTTGTATCGATATCTCTTTGGTTTGATTTGGTGATACTTCCTTTATTGATGATGATGATTGTGTTACGTTGGTGCTTATTGATGAGGCCTTTGGGTTTACTTTATTCTTCGATCTCACTGGGCGTCCTCATCGCTTTGGTATTATTTTTACGTTTTTGTTACCTTCTTTAACATCATCAATATTAAACTTTATGCTTGTAATATCATCATCACAGGACTTTGTAACATTATCAATGACATTGTTATTATTGTTATTAGCGATCTGCTTCATACCATCGCCATTAATAATTTTAATACCGTCATCAATAATCATTTTTGTAACATTAACCTTTGTGTTACTTATTTTATTATAATTATTGATTGCCGTGTTCTTAAACTTCTTCCTTGATTTATCTGCTATTAGTATCGTAGTTTTGTCATTAGTGCTTTTATCGATGAATCTAATCGTTTTCACTGAGTCATGTTTGATTTCATGTTTATAATTATTGAAATCGTTAATTATGAAATGATAATCAGACTCTTCGATAAACGTAGTCCCTACTCATAATGATTCTCTTTGTAGAATCGCAATATACTTTGTAGCATAGAGATTCCTCAGATAAACCTACCAATGCACCTCGATCTGATGCCAGGTCTAACTTTAGTCTGTTCTGGAGCGGGGTGTATATCATTGCCACGCATCCAAAAGGTTTGAATATTCGAAGATCGGCATTTTTATGAAAGAGCCGATGATACGGCGTTTCAGAGTTTTGAAAAGTGGAAGTAGTAAATAGGTTTCTTATTGTTGTTGCATAAGTGATGGCATGCCCCCACTAAAGTTTCGGTAATCCAGCATCGAGGAGCTTCATCCTCGCCATCTCGGTGAGGGTTCTGTTAATTCTTTCCGCCACATGCATCTGCACATGTGCAGATCGGCCTGTCTGTGAATGTGTAATACCGTTCACTTTTAAAAAATCTTGTATGGCAGCTGAGGAATATTCAGTGCCTTGGTCTGTTCGGAACGTTCGAATGCTGTAGTTTCGCGATCGCATAAACGCAACGTATCGGTCTAAATTTCGTAACTTCTCTGTTTTACTTTTCATTAAGAAGGTAACCGTAAGGCGCGTGTAGTCATTAATGTAAGTTTGGTAATAAATATTACCGTTCATGTATGGGACTGAAAAGGACTGCACGTATCTGAATATACTAACTCACCCGGATATTGTATCCTCACTTTTATCTTCTTTCGTATTTTATTAAAGTTGTTATGATGTTCCTTACCTTGAGTAAATCTTACACAGTTAGGAGGTCAATTCATGTCTGTTTGTGACAATGATATATGGCCCAGACGAACCAGATGCCTTATTCCACTTGCCGAGAGATGACCTAAACGATGGTGTCATTCATTCAGTGGATGTGTATTATAGTTTTCATCTTCACATCAATTTTCGTATCTGCCACTGTTTGTAACACTTACGTTATCATCATTCCTCACTTTGCTAACTGTAGCACATTACTCGTTGAATACTTCCAGTATTCTATATAGGTTGTCATTTCCTTTTCCAGCTCGTGATATCAATTTATTATTGCGTTTTATAAAAAAATCATTTCCTTTAAATTGCAGTGTGAATTGTGTACCAGTTGTCATTTTTCCTACTGACAATAAGTTCTTTCCTATGTTAGGAACTAACCTTACGTTACCAAATTGTTTGTTCCAGAATTTCGCCTATATTTTGAGTTGTTCGCTTCCTGCTGTCATTAATACACCTTTTGATGTTTCTACTTTTGAATGTAGATTTTCTAATACGTCTGTGTAATGGGAACTAGCACCAGAGTCTACTATGCATGACTCCTGCTGATCGTAAACTTGGGACCATCTTAATCCAGTTTCGATGTTGTTATGAAAGCAAATTGTTCATCATTTTTTTGCGAGATTCATTTGTTGTTTATTATCATTAATGTTATATTACTTTGGATCACCTCGTTCTTTGAATAAACAATCAACAACAACTTTTCGGACAACCTTTCCACTCCAGTAGCATACGCCTGTAAACTTCATAGTTTTGTTAGACCTGTTAGTCTTTTTAAAATTACCATATTGGTATAAACATATTGGTTTTACCATTGGTAGTCGTGAGCGCCGAGGATATGCCAGTTGTCTTCTGTTGAAGTTCTATTGGAATTGTTGGATCTCCCACATCCTCCCTGGCAAGTTGTTGGATATTTATCACCAATGTGTGGTAGTACCACACATTGGTGACAAAGCTCCATAGTATGGTAATTCATCGAAAGAAAGGTTGATGCTTCTGATGGCCGACTTGTATACATCCAGGATACCACTTGATAATATACTCCATTCCTGGTCTTCCTGAACAGCATACATCGTCCCTTCTAATCTTGATATGAAATGATGTACTCTACCCTGGTATTCTACCAGACTCTCGGTGGTGCGCATCTCAATGTTAATTAGTTCATTGTAAATAAGTGGATCGACATTGTTCTGTTAATGCCTTCCACAGACCTACCTACTTCTCTTGATTTTCTAATTGCTCCTAATGATCTTATGGTTTCAGGAGCTAGAAATCTCACGAGGTAACTGTAAGCCAATGTTTTACTGTCTGCAAATAAGTCCGCTGCATCTTTCTTTTTATCTTCAGTAGCATTCTCTATTATTTTTTTGCTGTCTTCTAATTATTGCTGCTGACATTTGTCTTGATTCCTCATCATACAGGAAGAACTTGTAAAGATTCTTTTAAACCATCTCTTTGAAGAAGTTCAGAACCCAGGAATTAAAATCCTGGTTAAGTTCGTATCTGTTTAGGCCTCGTATGAAAGATTGTTCCGTGTTAATGCTGCAAAAAAGAGAGAAAGAATGAGTATGACTTACATCGTGATTTTCCTGGACCTTGTTTTGTCAAAACGGTTTTTTGGTTGTAGGGCACCAGACTTTTAATCTGTTGGAAAATAGATTGAAAAATAGGTAACTTTCTTTTTATTATTGGGCTCAACCCAAATATACGTCCTTTTATATCTACACATTATGCAAACTCAAATATGTTGTCGCTCCTCATTCATGTAGACTTCATGAAGTAATGACGACGGCGAGAAGGTCTTCATAATTATACACGTTTGTAACTTGTAAACGTGACTGCAAGTAGTACAGTAGCCGAATAGCTGTATACAAAAGTATACACAAGTATACACAAGTATTCACGCATGTGTCTATCCACACAGCAGTGTCTGACTCACAATGTATAATTTAAACTAATAGATAGTTTAGGCAGAGGGAAATATGGCTGAGTTATGTTTCTTATTTTGGCAACACGTTTTAAAAAATAACGGTACCACTTCTTTAAAAAATAAAAAGCGTCTTTAGGCAAACGGCTATTTAGGTAAACGTCGTAAGACTGTTTGCCATGCAAACAGTAAGGTTCTTTCTGAAAAAAAGAAGGAAAAAAGAGGGAAAAATAACAACCGAAACACAAAGTTTGTGTTTCACAGAAATAGAAACAGAGACTTTGTGTTTCATAGAAACAGATACGCTGTGTTTGATGTGAAGGCGGTGGACAACAAATAAAACACTCATAATAAGGCGGAAAATGGTTGCGCAAACGGAGTATCCTCCATGCAGTGTGAGAGCGCAGCGGAAAAAGAGGATGATAACTTTCGCCGCAGCGCTCTCAACCACAGTAAGTCCTGTTTTCAAAATGAGGCTTTACAAACGATATAAAAATCGAAAATGGACGTAAAACATATTCAAATTAGGAACAGAAGCGTTGCCTCATAAGCTAAAATATCAATTGGTACTGTGAATAAATGTCTTTGTACAACTTTAGATTCGAAGTAGCAGACCTTTTAAAAGTTGAAGAATTACTACATTTACCGGCTGGGATGACAGGACGCAAATGGTACAGATGTGACAAAATGACATCTCTGGCGCAATGGGTCTGGGTATTTGTTACTTCGAATTTGAGATGAAACTCTAATTTGTCACACTTCGTCACGGAAATGTGACATCAGTCACGCTTCCCCCGTCACGTCTTGTCACCCTTCACACGTGTGGCCGAACCGGGATATTTTATCACCTTGCCACGTGTTTTTCTACCTTTCTGCGGTGAGGTACAGTGTACAGTAATCCACTATCCATTGTTTACAGTACGATCCTCCTCCCACCATTTGGACGGTGGGTGGATCCTACTTAAAGGGGTGACCCACCTCCTTCCCTGCTGACTTTATTAAAAATACAAACAGGCAAAAGACCTAAATTGACTGCGAAGTGTGACTCCGTGCGACCTATGAATCTACATCGGCTATGTCATCATCCGTCTCTGCAGACGTCAGCTTTCGACGCCCTACAAGCGTTCCCATTCGATCATCTCATGTTAATCGTGCTGAAACCGGTAGTACCGTTCTTCAACCCTCCTTCTCACGAGGAAGCTGACCAACCAACCCGTACCGCCGCACTCAGTGCGTATCGCAATTTCCCACCAACTCTGTCGTACAATCATCGACCAATCGGATTATTCGCCGGGAAGTCAACAACACCTAACCAACATTCATCCCTGCCTTTCCTTCCCTTTTATTGGTGAAGTGCACAGACTCACGAGATACTCGGAACGAAGGACTCGAACCCCTTCAGTGACTCGTCCACCCCTGTTCAATGGGGTACATTGCACCTAGCCTAGAATCAAACTAGGTGAAAATTAAAAACAGATGAACACCACAAGACTACGGGCATCCCAAATCCCGGATTGCGAAAAACACGGTCGGTGACAGGTATGTTACCCGCGGGTTCAAGCAACGCTACCCGCGCAGCTTCATTAGCCGGTTCAATCGGTACTCCCACACCGCTTGGTGGTCAACTCCTTCGTGAGACGGTCATCCAACGCATCTGCGTCGAGGAATCCGCCGACCTCAAGCAACAAGTTACAGTCTCAAGTAAACGTCTGAAAGAGGGGCTTACCCGCAAGCCTTAATTCGAGGAGCAGTTAAAGGACCTCCGCGACGAGTTTTCAACGGATATTAAGCAGTACCTCGCTGACAAGGTACAATCTCCTACGGAGTTGGTTGCTGAAGCCGTAAAACGTTTACGTTCGGACTTCAATGCGATTCTTGAATGCGGCACTTCAATTCAGAACTCGATTGTCGAGAAAGAGCATAGGAAAGAAGAAAACATCCCCGTTTTGGGTCAGGAAGACACACGTCAACGTCTAACCTTACCGTCCCAACGGGCTACAATGGTACACCGCGACGCGTCCCACCGCCCTAAAAAGGACCTTGTGCGTCACGGTCGTATCGTTCAAATCCGTAGGTAGGGGTCCGAAGTAAGCAAGAAAACGACTCTTCGTCTTCGGAAGAAGATGACGAGACCACAGGCCAGGATCTGGATGTCATTGACTTATCAGTACCGTTCTTTGAACTTTGAAAAGGTCCGAAGCATCTAAGATTGACCTAGTTCAAGCCATCAAATCCGACCTTCAACCGGTTAATGTCGTACAGATATTATCGTTTAAACCACACAAACAGTGGACGTGACAGTGCAACAAATGGTGAGTTACGCAGGCATCTCAAAGGTCTGGAGCTTACGATGAGAAGACACCGTTTTTCCTGTGATGATCCGATACTCATCTTCGACTTTCTGTTGCAAATGGTTGAGGATTCCGACATACTCGGTCTAACCGTTGCGCAGGCTTACGTCGCGTTACCTCAGCTCCTTATGGGACATGCGGCAAAGCAGTTCCGATCGAATCGTAATGGAGCATGCTCCAGTGGTGTCAACTGTTGACCCCAGGCCGTCCAATCTTTGTTACGAATGTACGCCGCACTCGCTGCAATTCGTGAAGTGGTCAACCCCTTCCGCGGTACGCGGCAAGCAACAAACGAGATCGAAAAAGACTTCTCGTCCAGATTGAAACACACAGCTTATCACTATGGAAGCGTCTATGATGAGATCGAGAAGATGACGTTCTTCGAGGACGGACTCTCACCTAAAATCCGAACCATAGTCGCTAGATTCCCGGAAAACGAACCCCGTTACGAGTTATCATTCAAACGCCTGGTACAATTTTCACAAGACCAATGCGATGCCTATCGAGCTCAATCCGTCGGGACGCCCACGATCCAATCGCTTCTGCCACGGTCGAGGCCAAGTTTAATCAAGTATTACTGGAAGATTCCGTAGCAACCAACGAGCTCCCCTCAACCGTGACAGAAGAGGAACTCGGTCAAGAACAATCCATGTATTCCAAAACCATAAGGCCTGGACATATCACCTAAGGTGGAAGAGCATCCATACCAACCCGCGTCAGTTGGATATCGAACAGGCGTAATGACCAGATGTAACAGCCATTGATATGCCACCAATGTTACGAGTTCAACGACATTTCTCCGAAATGGCAGTTTCAATTGGCCGATATGGCGCAAGTAACAATAAACTTCAACAAGTTAATGCCGACTGAAAAAGCCCCGTACAGGACACCGCCTACCGTATGGCGATGCTTGCTCTAGCTGCGAGTTACGATAAACTGGTTGGTACCGACAGTCCCAAGATTAGTACCGAAGAAAAACAGGAAAAGCCCCAGGGAAACTGATCAGGGAGCTTGCCGAAGCGTTTTCAGTAAAGAAAATATTGATCCGTCCGATGGTTCATTCGCAAAGTCTCCTATCCTATCCTTCCAACTCGTAGCCCACCATCATTGGTTGTCTACAACGCCCTTGACGGAAGCTACACACCGAGGAGAACCTGAAACCACGTTCCTCTTCGTTAGAAGAAATTACCGTGTATATGCTAACCTCGAGATCAGACTCCATTCAACACAACGTTTCGCCGCAGTCCTCGATACTGGCTATGGATCCAGCTTCATCCGATGCTCCAACTTACCATATGGGACGGAGAAGAATATAAATCCTCTTAAAGAGTCAACGAACATACGCGATGCCAACAACAAACCAATCAACATCGCGGGAACTATTACCCTTGCGGCACAACTTGGCTCCCAATCTGAGATGCTGACCTTCTTCATCGCAGACAAGCTCACGACGGCTGTGATCCTCGGTTGTCATTTCTGCGATAAGCACATTGAAGCAATCCGCCCGCGGAAGCGGTTAGTCGAACTCGATGATGGCACCACAGTACCCATCATCCGAAATCCAAATTATAGATATCTGGATGCACTACTGTTACCAACAGAGCAAGAATACGTCCCCGCCAAACGACGGGTGTCACCGAAGATTTATGTTACTGAACGGACGTTTGTTGAACCGGGAACAAAAACTTTGGTGCCAGTCACGACGCCACTTTAAGGACTCATTCTCGTCGAACCTATTCCACGTCTCTGACAACCATTTGTGCCTCTCAGAAACTGGAGTAGCTGACGTCACCGACAAAAAATCATTCCGGATACTTGTCGCCAACTTCCGTGAAAACTCAAGAACACTCCTGGTAAAAGAGCATATCGCAAATGGCAGTTCGCATCCTACCTCTCTTTTTGAGTCGACAATTTCCCACGCCTAGTTACTCGGGCTAGTCCCAGAAAATAAACCAACACCTTCCCTCTTTCGGAAGTGAAAGAAATATGCCCTTGACCTGGTGTTGACCAACAACACCTTTCCGACCTCCGTGAATTTCACATGAAATAAGACGTAACACCAACCAGAGCAGAATACATACCACTCGGTGTACCAGACGAATTTCACGCAAAAATTCGGACTATGTTGAAGAAACACGAACCCATGCGGCTCGTGAAGTTGGGGAAAATTAACGTGACTGAACACGTGATGGAGCTCATACCCAGTGCAATACAGTTTAAATCTGCGTTGTATTGAGCGGGACCAAAGACAAGAAAACTCGAACAATTAGAGATTACAAAACAGCTCAAAGCTGGAGTGATTATCCCGCCTATTCTGAGTGGGAGGCGCCAGTATTATTTGAACCAAAGAAAGACGGCAAACTTCGCTACTGCATCGATTACCGAAAGCTCAAACAGGCCTCCGTGAAAGATAGCTACCCCTTCCTCGTATGGACGAGTGTATCGATTCCCTCGGTGATGCTAACATCTTCACCACGTTGTATGCGTACTCTGGCTATTGGCAACTGTCGATACGACCAGAAGACAAAAAGAAAACTGCGATCGTGTGCCACGCGGGCACGTATAATATAACCGAATGCCATTCGGTTTACTCAACGAGTTGCTGAAGAACAACAACCCAGACTCATTTGAACTAAACGAGGACCAAGCGAAATATTTCCGTTCTCTCATTGAGTCCGTATGCACACCGCCTGTATTGGTGTTACCTCAAAACAACATCCCATACTCGGTCGACACGGATGCGAGTAATTATCAAGTTGGTTGCGCCCTATTTCAAACACATTCCGATGGGAAACGTAAACGTATCGGGTATTGGTCCTGATAATTGAACCAAGCCGAGAAAGGATACTCTGCAACGAAGAGAGAATGCCTCGCATTAGTATGGGCCCTCAAGATACTCCGCCCATACCTTCTCCATGAGAAGTTCGTCGTGTACACAGACCATGCAGCGCTTGGTTGGTTGCTCACAATCACTGATCAATCGGGCAGACTCATGTGCTGGCGTCTCCGCCTCAACGAATTCGGCTTCCACATACAGTACAAGACTGGCTGTCGAATGAAGCTAAAATTCAGGGGCGCGGTGTAAGCTGGTTTATCTGGTCGCCGCACGTGGCGGGAACGAATTCTTAGTCCTGATTGGTTGAGCTAAATTTATTAGGGAGATTCCGGCGTTCCTATTGGTCGGGCTAAATCCGCGGTTGTGAGATCGCGGTATCGCTCCTACCCCGGCTGCGATGACGTCGCTTGGCGGGATGTGGAACTTGGGCGTACGGAGCGTCCGGTCAGCTCGATTGGCCACTGACAGAAATTCGGGCGCTCTTCGATGGGGCGTGGAATTTCCTTGCTCTCCACACTGGTCGTTGGACAGTCGCAGGCGTGTGTGTGGATGGGTATTTATCCCTTCCGGATGCTCGGTCCTTCGTAGTACAGTGAACGTGGTGGTTTTTAATCAATAATCATAAAACTGATTCATCGGTCTAGAGTTTAAATTCTCCTCACGGAGCGTGTCATTTTATACGATGGCTGGTTTACCCGGTGCCGTTGTGAGCACGACGCTGGTCCATCGCCGTCGTCGGAATTGACGCGTGTATGAGAGGATCATACTGTAAATTCTATTGCAGTACAACTGTAACTGGAATTAATCATGAAGTCAATGATTGAGAACAGTAGGCCGATGTCGACACGGGTGTAGTACAGTCGCCATAAGTTGCACTTGAATAGGGCAGCATACTGTATGTCAGTTACAGTAAGTCAGGAGCGTCATCATGCGTGTGCCAGATAATCATCATGACACGTGTGTCGAACTGTGACATTCCTCCTATTCTGTGCATACCTTTTGGTTCCTTTCCCCCTCATGCCAAGTGGCGTTTTCCTCCCACGCGCCTTTACTTTCTTATCAATATCATACAGTTCCTGAGGGCTGCTAGTGCTTACCAATGTTCCTAAGATATGCATTTCTATCCCTTGCACGGGATGCTCTCCCTCCCCCTTTCATCCTCAATCATCCGTTCCGTCGCATCGCATCGCATCCCAACAATCCCATCATGTACCATTTCATATCATCATTCACCATCGCTTACCGTCTCATGCTATCATCTACCATAACATACTAATATCTCCCGTCGCGTACCGTCGCATACCCGTACATACTAATCTCTCTCAACATACCGTCGCATGCCAGTACATACCAATCTCTCCCAACGCCTACCGTTGCATACTGATATATGCTAGTCCATCCTCCTCACGTACTGCCGCCTACCATAATATACTATCTCTCCCGTCACGCCCTCATCCCAACTTCCCCACGGTGCGGGCGGCTCTCTCGAACTGCATCAATCAACACTGGCAGACCAAACACGCAAGCTGACGCTCTTTTTAGCCACCAAACTTTAGCTGAAACCGTCGCCACAGATGCAGAGGAACTCCCAACATTCACGATCCCGGAGGACCACGCAACACCAATACAGGAAAACATTTTCCTGTCAATCGACATCGTCCAATACGACGTAACGGACTCACGGGAGGACGGCAATTCACTTGATCATAACGAATTGGATGACTTCTCTGTTGATGCCGTCTTTACCGCTTTGCCGGATCCGACACCGTTGGATCCGTTATTCCAACAAATCTTCATGGAATACTGCTCGTTACAAAACAATCCAACTCATTTTGCATCGAAATTCGTTTCAAGCTTAACGAGGGGGTGGTGCCGGCCTTCGACTTCGACGACGATGGGTTACTCATCCGAAAATCGGAGGTCGGCCCCCAAGTAGTCATACCTCACGCTTTAAAAGGTACGACTATTGAATATACATCACTACGCAAGACTTGTCACGCTGGAGCGAGGGAAATGTACCAGACTATACGCCGTCATATGCACTGGCTTGCATGAGCAGTCGATTGCTACGGCACGGCACGGAGATATCCAATTTGTGCTTGCAACCGCATTAAATTGCGTAACAATTCAACGTAACTTCAACTATTTTGGGCACAGACATCACTTGAATAAGTCGCCATCGACGTCTTGGGGGAGCTTATCAAGACGACACGCGGAAACCAGTACATACCTGTAATATCAGACCGTTTCACAAAGCTAACCAAGACCGTACCCATGAAGGGGTTATCAGAAGCCGAAGTGACAAAGCATCTCGTAAACGAGTTCGTCTTCAATCATGGACCCCAAAGGGAACTAGTCTCCGACAACGGAGGATGCTTCACTGGAAAATTATTCCATGTAGTTTGTCAAATCCTGAACGTGCATAACACGTTCCGAACCACATATAATGCCCAGAAAAATAGGTAAGTCGAAAGATACACCCGGACGATCAAATCCGCCATCCGTAGTTACTTGGTGGATCACTTCAAGGATCGGGACCTCTATACCGGCGCTCTGACGTACGTGTACAGCTGCCAACCCTACAGTTCGACTACACTCGTACCCTTCGAACTGGTATTGTCAAGAACACCACCGGAATTGGCGTTACAAGCTCCTACCTCCGCACCAAAAACTTCCAAGGAGTCAAGAGACATTTGGAAAGACTGGCTCCAAAAGGCCTTACACCAGACCAAGAAGAAACGCAACCAGGAGCAAGTCCGTTATAAGAAGAATTACGACGCCAGATTACGTCGACATACTGAGAAGATCCCACCAGACGACTGGGTATTCCTTCGCGTCGAACGACGAGATGAACGAGAACATCGTCACAAACTTGCCGCAGTAGCTGAGGATCCGTACACAAGGTAAACAGCCCCCTTGGAAGCACCGTTGCAATTGAACTACCAGACAGGTTGGTTGAACGAATATTACGCTCGCCTGTAGTCTTGGATCATCAACCAAGGACCCTCGTAGAGATTCACAGAGCCACCCGTCCCCTAAATGACGTCGAACTGACTCCGGTTGCCTATCCGACACCGGAGGATACTAACAACAGAGATATTACGTCTGAATATCCAAATCAGATGGACAGTGGTGACCACATCCTGCCACACCCGACTCCAACAGCAGAGGAACCAGAAGTACGAAGGAATAAACCGCGTGACGATGCGGAATAAAGTACCGAAAACAGAACCGATGACTCATCCGGAAGTAAAGATGAACCGGCAGACATCAGTCCACATCAATCAAGCCAGGAAGAAATTGAACGGCAAGAACCGGGAGAAGCACAACGGTATGTAATGGACCGGATAATTAATCATGGACCAACTGCAGACAACAATAACCAGCATGCAAAGGTGGGGCAGATGCTGTACAGAATAAGATGGTACGGCTTCAAACCGAAAGACGATACATAGGAGCCAATAGATCATCTCCTACGGAATAAGGTAGTAAGCAATTAGAAGAGGAAGAAGATGACATTGATATCCGACATCAACAGCTCAATCGCTGGTTAACTACACTTAAATAGACAAAATCACCACTATCAGCGGAGCAAACCAACAAATGCAAAACCTTGCAATTGGAACGAAATTCGAATATTAACTGACACAGGCAATTACTTGGAATCAGCCAGAACAAGCCAACATGGACACCCATGGAATTGACAAACATCAATACCGACCCGACTGTACGGTACCCAGAATACAAGGTCACTATACGTATAGTGCCCACCGAGCCGTCAAAATTCCAACAACATTTAACATCACATTGCAAAAATGTTATGCAAAATGTTATGCTGAAATTTGATTGGCTTGAAATTTCACACGTGGTGTACCGGTTCGGAAAACGCCTCCCACAGCGGAATGAATACAGGTACAAGCCGGAAGTTCAACCAACCCTCTCCGGAGTATTTAAACACTAACCATAATTCGCGGGAAAACCGCGTCCTCCACACGGAGTCGACTCTATCCCACAACCAACATCACGAAAATGGAAGTTTACGTACACACCACCACCGGCAACTCCGTTAACACATCCTCTTCGGAGTCGAAATGCAACTCCACAGCCAAAGACCACCACTAATTCGCCACAGGGCGCACGCATAACCATGATTCGCTCATGTTCGACTTACCGAAAGTTTCGGTATGACATACACTGACGTGGCCCGTGGACGCTTACGTGAGCAAACACGACAACATCCCACCCATAGACCAACAGAAACAATCTCAACGCGACATCGCGGCAGGCCACCTGGAAATCTATCCGTCACTGCACTCCCTCCCTTTAGGAGTCATTGCATTCATCTCAACTGGACCGGCATCGCCCGACCGAACTAGTTCCTGACCAGCCCCATCGTCGTCAGATTCACATAACACCATTATGGTACGACACTTCACAAATTGCAAATCTAGGTAGCCAATATCCCCCTATCAACCTACCCACAGAGTCGACCTACAAACTACCTCTCATTCGAGATGGGAAGGTAGGAACGAACACACCAACGAACGAGGGGGTGTCGGTTAGCGATCAACTTTCATCCGTCAATTTGACTCCACTTCCAATCTTCAATCTAAATTTTGCCGTTCCCTCAAACGTTTGAGTCCGCCTACTACCCGAATACTCGGTTAAAGACATACACTACGCAAGTGACAAAAGTAAAAAAAAGGATAAAAAAGCAAAAAAATCAAGCTTTAATCAAACACCCGACAAACGGGGACAAAAATTACCAACTTTGACAAAATTCGGAGGAAAAAGACACAAAACGCCATACGGTGGAATCAAAAGGGAAATCAGTCCAACCTACCGGGAGATAACCGCGTAACTCGGCCCAACCACCAGTGAGATGAAGATCATCAACTCTTACCTCTCGTGAAAATTGGCGCACCACTTCAGAGTCACTAGGATAACCACGACCAACCCCCGCCGAAGGCGTAGAAGCAACAACTGCAACAACAGGATAGGATG
>JAULBU010071462.1:0-51986 GCA_032358235.1 Odonthalia washingtoniensis | reverse complement strand
CTATTCTATTCTATTCTATTCTATTCTATTCTATTCTATTCTATTCTATTCTATTCTATTCTATTCTATTCTATTCTTTATATTTACTAATGTCATTTTTTTATTTCTGCAGATCCATACGGTGCATCTATTCAAAGAGAAAGGATGGATATGAGATTGAACAATTTCGTTCTATATATCTCATGTAACGAGATAAATAAATATATACTTTTTGGATGCATTTTTTGGTCGTTTCATATGGTGGTTCTCAATCTTCTTTTACTGCAAAGTTTCTACTTTCTTTTTCTCTTCCTTATTCATGCAATTTTTCATAGCTCCATCTCTATCACGTTTTTTATTATTACATTTCTTTCTTAGTTTGTTTTTTTCGTATTTTTATCAAATTGTCCGATTTGATATCGCATGATATGACAAATAATAAAAATATTAATATCGTGTATATCATAATTGGTATACAAGTATTGAAATTAATATTGTTATTATTCTATATATCATTCCCATATGCCAGCATATCTTTCCCATATATAACATATATATACATCAGAAATCGCAATAACTATACACTTTTACATTCTTGAAATGAATGTAAAATGGATGAACCATTGACGATGAAATACGGCATATGGATGCAATAATGTAGTTTAAATATACTCAAGCATTCAACACATGACTGTAAAAGTGAATGTGATTTACATTACAAACTACATTTTTCGAAGTACTATATGAAGTATTCATTCAACGTCTCATGCACCATGTGTAGATAAGAGCCTAGATTACATAGACAAAAATCTGCTGTGTATGAAAGAAAATTTTAAAGATACATTGGTGAAATTTTTCAAACAATGAATGTTGGCACGGACTATTTCTTCCATTTATTATCCGCCGTCCGTAAGCAAATTTCTATGCCTCATATATGGAAACAAACAGTATCTGTATACCAAAGTTAATGCCCCATACATTTTATCTTCAAAATGTGCATAATTTTTCTTCAGTTACCATCCATAACCATGCAAACACTGTAGTTTTCTGTATATAACCTACACGGACCACCAAATTCTCACGGCCTGGTAGATGTCACATCCACCCAGAAACTACGCATATTGAATGTAGGCATTTAGTTCCGGAAACACAGACGCCCCTACGGAATCATTCAGATGAACCTTACATCGGAAGAACTCAGAAGAGTGCACCACTCATTCTTCCATCCCACTCCTGCGAAGCTCTTCAAATTACTGTGCCGCACCAACCCATCCGATGCCTACCATGCCACAGTCAAGATATTAAGGGACATAACTGCATCTTGCGATCCGTGTCGACGTGTTAGTTCATCAACTCTTCTATTACTAGTTTCATTTCTATCGGACAGCGCTCGCAATAATGAAGGTATATTTATGGCCGTATTCTACAGAAAGATAAAAAACGAGACATAGCATTCCCCATATAATTTACGAGAAGAAAAATTTTAGCGGAGCGACCTGACTCAAAAATATGGAGACTCGCACCGTTTGGCATGAACTCATACGCAACGGGACTGTGATCTACACTTGTCTACCTTGGCGAATCAGAGCATACAAGGGTAGTAATTTTGTCGACTCCTTTATCCGCATGGCCTCGTTAGATGGGATGAAGGTGGAGCGAACGGGCATTGAAGCTCACAATGGTCAAAGTATTTGCGAAATGTTTCATGAAACAATTAGCACCACAGTCCACAAGTTGTTCATGGGTCATCCTGAGAGTGAGTTTGAACTTTTGCTGGCACAAGCTGTAAAATACATCAATAACACTACCCGCCCAGAAGGTCTTCTCCGTTCCGCTCTCCTATTTGGAAAATTCTCGAGGATCAACATGCCTGCTGAATACGATCGCCGCCTAGCTACGGACGAAACAAGTGAAGTTTCTCTAATTGACCGGACTCAGATGAAATCAATTATGGATAAGATGATGATAGCATGAGCGTTACGTTATAACATATAGAAGGCAGCTTATCGTGTATATGAACCGGGTGTCGATATCCTTGTATGAAGGGAGGAAAATCACTACCAGAAAAACGGGAATACCTCCGCCCGTACAAGGTTTCATCATGCGACAAACAGACGAAGCTAGTTCAAATTTATGACCAGGTTGGCAAGAAGGAACTTCCTTACTCCATTACGCAGATAAATCCATACGTCTCTCCAAGTTCAATTTCAGACGCCTTTATGCAAGATATCAAGGACTTCCTTGGTTGCCTTCAATCACCGCGCTTTGAAGAAAATTTCTTCATGACTAAAATAATTCAACGAAAAGACCCAAGAGCACATACGTCTGAAATTATGGAGGACCGTCGAGAGAAAATAAAGAATCTGATGAAGCGGAAAAGCTTCAAGGTAGTCCTAAAAGAAGAAGTACCGCAAGACGCGAATATGCTACCTGGAATCTTCGTCCTAACATTGAACTCAACGACCGACGGTTTGGTGATACATGAAGGGAGGTTTGTAATTTGTGGATACCGTGAATATTTTAAAAACTTCATGGTCCATTCATCAAAAATCCTGCAATCCGCATCGATACACCTCATAATCGCTCTAGATTCCATACATGGATTCAATGTTTGAAATTCTGATGTGACACAAGCATATTTTGCAATCTGCAATACCACTGACACGTGTCCACTTCCTTGACTCTAGTATTCCGGAGTTAGAACTTTCTCCTGACCAATGCATGCAGATATTACAACCACTATATTGTCTATATGAGTCAGGAGATTTATGCTTCCAAAGTGTACAGCATCACCACATCCACGACCTCAAAATGAACCAACCTAAGTCTGACTCATCATTTCATTTCATCTACAACAAAGACAAGCTTTCTGCTCTTTCCGGAACTTACGTCGACGACCTCCTAAGGGAAGGTGACGAGCAGTTTTAAAAACTATCTAAGCGAACCGAACGACGCTTCGACATGAAACCCGCCTCCCCTTTACCTTGTGATGCTTCGGAGTTCCGACAACTATTAACCCAACAATCAATAACTCAACAGTCTCAAAGACACTGCATGAAATAATTGGAATGTCTTGCTAATGATGCTTCCATCAAGGATTTTAGGTGTATGCGTGTGCGTGTGCGTGTGCGACTAGCATGGCTTTCGCGTACGATACCAGACTTCCTATACGAAATTTCGAGACTTGTGCAGGTCACAGAATCTACATTGAATAACTTCCCTTCTACATTTATTCAACAGCTAAGAAATGCAACCAGATATGCGCAACGATACGATATAAGCATCTTACTTCCAGCTCTTGACATTCAAAGTCGGAAAGTCTTTGGCTAAAGTGATGCCTCATTTGTCTGTAACCAGTATCTCTCCTCTCAACTTGGTTACATCATCTTCCTTTCGGACAAATATCACTCAACAATCCCAATTACCTTAAAATCGTGTAAAGAAAAGCTATTTTTCCGTTCGGTAATGGCATCTGAGGTTATCGCCTTCTCAGACTTCTTCGATAACGCTTTCACCTTCATCACCGAACTCAGAACACTCCTCAAACGAAACATCAACCTTGGACTTTTAACTGACAGCAAATCCCTTTCCGAAGTGACATTAAAAAGGTTCACGCACATCGGAAAAAGCCTGATGCTGGACGTCGCTGCTGCGCGGGAAGGTTTTAAACGTCGATATATCTCAAATGTTGGTCTCGTCAAATCTGAATCAAACTTAGCGGATGGCCTGACAAAACCAATGGCCAAATCAGGTCTTCGAGCCATCCTATCATACTCTTCTTACTCCCGAAACCAGTTCAATGGATCATCAGACACGACTTCGAAACTACTACCTAAAATTTATCACTTTTTATACTGTCAAAAAAACATAACAAAAGCTTCATAACCTCATCCTTACTGCCTCCTATCTCCTGCGTATGAACATTTAAAATGGATATTCCACTTACGCCCCAAAATATAACATATGATATGTACATATTGTTACTTACCTCCCTTCATGAATCATTACCTTACACATACTTCATTATACAGATACTATAAATATACCCCATAACAGCATAACGGCACATACTGGTATTTACATTTCTAGTTAAATCATTAACTTACACGTAAAAAGATATGACATTTATACCCTATAAATACCATAACGGTACATACCAGTACATATTTTCGTTCATAATCATTCCCATACGATAATTGATAACAAAAATAAGTTTATACTTTTAAAAAAAAGTTTTTTACATCTTCACGATGCTGTTCAAGTGACTCGGAGGAATCATTAACCCAAAACCTGATCACCCCTTCAAGAAAAGAAAAATCCACACTAATACCAGTTATTTCAATCTAGTACGCCTAATAATCTACACGTGTGCCTCCTATGCGCTGTAACCCACAAGGCTACTGTAGGTGAGAACAGCATTAGACATAACTATGGTAACCACCTATGTCTCTTAAGCTTGTAATCTAAATCTTCCGCCGACTAACGATCAGTGCATTGAATTCACTTTTGGCGTTCTTCTACTCGATAAGAACTCCACCAGCACCATTATTTTCCTCTCTCCCCTTTGGTCCTACTTGTAGTTTACATAATTAAACCCAGTTTAAATTCTGTTACCGATGGGATATTGATATCCTTTCATTTATGAAAGTGTCCAACCTCCGTATTGATACGTGAACCGGTGCGTATTGCTACACTTACCGACCTTACCAACATCCTTACCTCGTGTACCTCCCTTTTCTTATCATTCTTCCTTTTACTCGCCCCCAAGTCGTCCACCAGGTTGCCTGAGACAAAAACCTCCATACCTCCATACCTACTTCATACTGTCTTCTTACCTCCGCCCTTCTAATATCTCCTTACATTCGCGTTCCTAATATCTTCATAAACTCGTGTACCTTCTGTCTTCAGTACCTCTTACATTCGTACATACAGTCTACTGTCTCCGAGTACCTTCTGGACTACAACTCACAGTCTGTTAGATCTCGCATACACGAAACCAGTGACACGTGGATGTATTCAAATATCTGGCACTGATTGTCATTGCCCTGAATTCATTCGTTTGCAGATACCATGGTCCTTCGACAATGAGCTGAAAAAAGATTTCAGGCCTTTCCTCAGTCATGCTGTGCACCTGGCCGAATCTTTCCAACTGATGGATTCTAAACCTCCCACAACGGAAAGCCAAAAAGACGAAGATACCACATCTAAATGCGGTGTTAACTCACGGTCTGGTAACATGCGCCAAAATAGCGACACTCGAAAAATCAAGGACATATCTGACAATAATAACTCCGACAACGACAATCTTCCTTTCTGCTTGTGGGAACCCCACAAGCAAAGGTCTGAGACACTAGTAAGCGATTGACATGATTTTCCACCTGAAAGAAACGTATACAGCACGAACGCACAAAGAAACTGAGCAAGGATGGCCCTTATATGCCAACAAGAGGTCAAACTTACATCGAGTCCTCAACGCCATCTTCATCTACGGAGCCGACTACTTGTCAACTTAAAACAATCAATTTAGCGAGATCCCCGTCATGTCCGACGGTTGTATCTGATGGAATGTCGTCCTTGAATGGCTCCGGTATGTGTGACGACGGTAGTGATGACAGAATTTCCTGTACGAAGCTTCCACAAGCCGTTGTCATAAAATGGAACGGATGCTTCGAAACAATCACGCCCGTGTCAATTCAAGCCACCCTAGCACATAACACAAACGCCGAGATATTCACGTTTTCACGCGTCAGGAAAGTTCCACAACGTGTGTCGGAACCCTCTTCTGGCCACTTGGACTTGTGAAATGTTTCATTTTTCGTTTCTGGCGCCTAATTTGCATGTGAAGACTTGCTTAGCAGTAATCCTCTCTTACGTCATCTTGGTATAGATTCGCGTACATTAATCAAACGGAATAGATCGATGCTTGATGGTACCAATTTTGCCAGTATCGAACACCCTTCCGTTTCGCATTCCTTCGGATCTGTATACCGTCTCATGATCGCCCGTGTACAACGCATTCACGGAAAACATCCTATTGGAAATGACGACCATTCGTCCGCAATGTCCCTACATCCTCAACGTTCTCGATCGAATAATTTGTTAATAAGTTGGACTTGGACTCGTTCCCAGATCCAATTCTAATGGAGCTCGAAGCTTAGCAGTACAAACATGCCATGCGTACTGCGACCTACGACATTTTCGGTCGAGCAAAAGAAATCGGCTTTCCCGATCCACACAGGTGCTATTTTCAGGAATTAATCTAGGCACACTTCGCATAATTTAGTTTATGGTTTAGTGCAAACCCAGCTAAGGTTCCGCCGCTTCGAATTTCACTCACACCGGACGCTAAACCGGTTCGTGTTATGCTTCGTAATTATTTCGCTAATCAACGTGAATTCATGGACGCCTTTATTTCTGACCTTCTAAAACATGGTTTCGCCTATCCGAATCCCTCTTTCAAAAATTATTTCCCTCCGTTTATCTTCTCTAAACAAAGTCCATCACAGTGGCGATTTACTGTCGACTTACGTCCTGTTAATATGTTTAAAATACCGTATCAGTTCCCGATGCCACGTTTGGAACACGAACTAACATGAACGTCTGGTTCGAAGAGTTATGCCAACATAGATTTCACACAAAGCAATTGGGAACTACTTTTTTGCCGATTCTCACAAAATTTTCAATCATTAATCACTCCAGAAAGTTTCACACCCCTACGAGATTCTTACACGGCACAACCAATGCCGTTCTTCACCTTTAATCGTTTTTCAAAACGACTATCCCTCCTGATTTAGAATGTCATATGGTACTGTGGGTTTATGATGGCTTGTTCGATGAGGGTTCAATGGATGATCTTCTGCACAATATTCGGTTGTTCCTCGAATACTGCGCCGAGTACGACCTCAAAATTCCACCTGCTCAGTGTGTTCCCATCACGACATCAGTGAAATAGTGTGGTCGTATTACCACCCCTGATGGAATTCGCCATGATCCTTCTACATTGGAAGGATTAATGGAATACCCCAGCGCAGCGGGACAACTCCAACAATTCCTCTGTACTATGCAATGGCTCTGCTCCTCTATACCACAATTCCAAGTTGTTGATCAAAAACTCCCTGACTTCTTGTGACACATTTATCAACACGTTAGTTAACGTATCGCAAGTTATTTCACTAGACCTAGAGTGGACGGCCGACCACACAGCCGCGTTTGAAATTTGTAAACAAGCAATCATCGGACGCACAACTCTTGCGCATTGCGATGACATGAAACGCTTATCCATCTTCAGTGTTTCAATAGATTCACATTGGTATGCAATTCTCACCCAAGTTCCTCATTCCCAACTCTCCCTTACCCTCTTCGAAGAACACCACGAACCTCTTACGTTCTACTCTGGCCACTTTCCTTCCACACAACTGTCGTGGTCTACGTTAGAAAAATAATCTTTCTCCGTCCTCGCTTCCCTCGAGCGCGTGCACAAGTTGGCCGCTTGTCCCGCTGGATTAGACCCGTAAACGGATCATAATAACTTAATTTTAGTTTCGATCCGTTGTCCATTATGCTTGGATTGGATCAGGCGGATAGGCAAAAAGTTCTCAGTTAGACGGTTCGCCTCTCGGTCTATAATTATGTACTTCCACATACGTGGCGCCGGAAAAATTTGAGCCGACTTTCTTACACGATGGAATATTTCGCTGGCAATACTCAATCTTGTCTACATCCTCCTTCTCCGCACCCCTTTCCGCGATTTCATCTGGCCCTCGTTGCCTGTCATCCAATCCTCTCAAACACAGCATGCCTCCGCTCTTCTGGTAAACCTTATCTTTCATGACGGTCTCTGGCGTCGCTCTCTCTCGGGTCCGATTTGGATTCCCGATGATTATACCGATCTCCAACTCTTTCTCGCTATAATTGCTACACCGGTTCCACTGGTCATGGCGGTCGCCTCGCAACTGAACAAGCGATTTCTCAAAACTCTCTTTTCGTCTACATTGTCCGATGACATTGGGCTCTTTGTCAAATCGTACATCCATTTCTTTTCCACTACATCAGGTGAGACTTTCCCTCGCCTCTTCGGCCCTACACTCCACGGGACAAAGCCTAATGATCTGGTGCCGGTTGACTACATCGATCTTGTGGAAAGCATAACTGGATATAAGTTCGTACTCATGGTACGCGATGATCATAGTGGGTATAGCTCGTTCTATCCATCGCCGTCCACAGAAGCTGAGACTGCAGCCAATGATATTCTCGATTGGAGTGCTTCTTTCGGCTATCCAAAAGGATATATGTTTTATGACCCTACTCATTTCAAAAATGAAACGATTTGTCTCCTTCCCAAGGGCTTGGGTACATCACCCCATTTTCGTTGCATTATTTTCCTTGGTCAAACGGAGCAAAAGAGTGACTTGCAAAGGAGCTGTTACGCGTGACCGGAGCATTCCTGTCGGAATTACAACTTCGACATGACGACTAGCCTCAAGTCGTTCGGATATTCCAAAGCCCACTGAATAATGCGCCATCCCACTGAGTAATAATGTTGCTACAATCACTGGCTTCACGGTCTGCCCACCTTTGGACCTCATTTCAGCTTTTCAACGTAATTGGGATTCCAAGCCTGTCACACTGACAAGAACAGAACAATAAAAGGCGTCGAACTTTGAATGACTTGCTTCCTTCATGGATGAATTACAACTAATGGTGCAACGTTCACTGGATAACCAACACGAGCGCATGCGTGAAAATAAGCAACTCAAAGGCAAGAGTGAACTCCTCAACTGCTCCAAAAGAGATTACTCCTTCTTTGAAGGAGAAATGGTATGCGCTCGATGGCGAAGTCCGCGTCGAGTCATCAAAGCACTCAATGACTACGTTTATCAAGTGGAAGACCTCAGTAATGGAGCAATGGAGGAAGTCCATGGTACACGTCTAAAGTTTTATTCCGATGGTTCTCTGGATGAAAAGTCCATCTCGTTGCACGTACTTTTATCAGAGACCGGGATGCCGGTATCTATTCTGCTTTAACTGGTTAAGGTTGACCGGGAACTTTTCGTCCAAGTCCGGTGGAAAGGACTGTCCGCTACAAATTACACCAAAAAACTCTTACCCGGTATCTACGAGGATGTCAAGAGACTTGTCCTCAAACTGTTTCAACGCAAGAACACTCTCTCTTATGTCCGCGATAGAGCCCACACACAGGTCGGCCTTTGAAGAGGGAGAGTGTACCGATCTCAAGCGTCATATACGGATTGGTTGATATTGTAAGCAAAAAGATAAAAGAAAATCTTTTTTCTCTCATTCAATTCAGCTATTCGAAAGAACAATAACCTGTTGGTCGTTCTCAGGATTGAACCTACGACTTCTACTACGTAATCTAACCTAGAGGTCTCAAAGAATTAGAACACAAGGTGTAACTGTATGGAGCAGTTACACCTAAGCTTAAGTACAGTTCGCCCCACTGTATTTCCCCTCTTCAACAGGCATCAATTATTTACACGTGGAGTTATATTCAAGCCGCCGACACAAGATAACTACCCCCGTTCCTTCATGGTACGAACAAAAAAAGAGAACAACGATTTCATCAAGCACTTTATACCCTACGACCTCGAGCAACTCCTTCTCATCAACTTCGTTACCACAACCGTTTCAACGAGTCATCAGAGGATTTGTTATAATACTGAAACCCCAGATATTTGATCATCCAGGAATCGGATATATCGCTGTGTTATTGGTAAGCTTGATGAAGCCGAATGGAGCAAAGTAGCTGGTGACAGTGTCGTCACGACAAGCGCCAAAGTTCGTGATGGCGGACACTTTCCCACAACCCTTTGGACATTCAGCATGGCAGATTCATACTGTATCCTACACTTCAAAAATAGAAACATTCTACTCAAAAATGATCCCAAAAACTACAAAAGTTGTTACTTGTCTATTTTAACAATAAATCTTCAGTGAGAGACTCCGACGTAGTTGAGGATAAATGTTGTTGTATGAGAATAATATTAGAGAATATTGAGCTAAATTGCTATAAACAACTGTCACCTTCATCGGTTCCAATGAAGGAACCAATTATAATTCCAATCATATTGAAACTGTTCGTACCACTACCAACTGCAGGTGTGGAGGAACATAAAAAGGTGTTGGGATATGAGGAAGTACAGAGCGCCAAAGGCACAACTACTGATGAATACACTATGGAAGACTAACCTGTAACTGTGTCAAACTAAATTTTAACAGAAGTGATGTGGAGGGAGGTTTAAGTATGGAGGATCTCACCATTAAAGACATGCAAACTGACTGTACTTCAATTTTGAACATGAAGGGCAATAATGGTATAGAGGATGGCACTGGCAACGAGAAGGATTGTCCCACAATACAGGCCACAAAAAAGGGGCTTCAGTATAAATAGATACTAAAGTTGGAAATGAAATCAAGGCAAAGGAAAGAGAGAGTGTCACGGATGGAAAACAGGAAAGGCTGTGTATCAAAACATATCAAATGAGCTGGCAAACATATACAACAGAATTGCAAACAGATAATAACGAGAGAGTTGTTTCAATCATCTACGAACCGACCAATGGTCTGTCCGCAAGTCCTTGCAACGCTGAAAAATCATATGATGAATTCGTCGATTACTCCAAGATGAAAGACTACGCTCAGTTCTGCAAAAGGTGTAGAGAGCCTGGAGGATACGTTCCACTGTTCATATCGAGAGATTTCTTCGGTAACTGCAAACGGGCGTTTACGATGTGCAATTTTAACGTGATAAAGTATCTATATGTTATGCTTAAGGATGGACATCAACTACAGAATCGACAGCACGCGGATTTTCTGTAAAAAAATCCGATTTTTCATTGGTAGTGCATGCAACAGAGGTGTATCGTGTCGGATCCAAACCAGACTACTCGAGTCCATTCCATCAAATTAATTTGCAAATGAGGACGAGGTACGAATCCGTTAACAATGTCCCAGTGTCAATGGTCAAACTGACTTTTCCAAAGATGGAAAGTTCATCCCTTGTCGGGGCAAAATGTACTCATCTCCTTTCAGAGATCCTTGGGAAATTCGTTCCTGAAAATAGAATGGTACTAGGTCCATATGTAGGCACATTAACCACGGCCATAGCATATCTGAAATCTGGGCGTAAGTGCTACAGTATGGAAAAGGACGCCATTTTTACCGCGAAGCACGTGCGATGCTCTGCCTTCATGTATCAGGTGTTTCGGAGTACGAGAAAGGACCTTCATTGTCCAAAACTTCGACAGACAGTACTGTGCTTGTGTGCCAGTATTGAGAAAGCTCCGGAACATCTCAGAATAATCATGTACTCGGTACACATGAAGGCGCCGAAGCAACTAAAATGCACCGTAATGGAGATGCAAATTAAAATTGTAGAATTCCAGAGAAGGATTTGGATGTTACGCCAAGTACAACAATGTCAACAACAATGTTGAAAGTGGTGGCTCGGAAGCGCGTATCCACTACAACAAAAATTGATACTCGTCGCAGCAAGAGAGAGAACATTGTAACGACCTAGAATTAATTACCAATCAATAATTCGTGCTCGCATCTTGTCAGTGAAGGGAAGATTGCGCTATTCATAGGAGACAAGATGGTTGGTAGTGATATCTGCCACAAACACAGGAATAAGGGAACCTCTTTCTTTAGAACTCTTCGTGTATAAAATCTTAGTACAGTTGAGAAGGATGGTGAACATTTCATAACGATAAGAAGAAGAAGTGTGGGGTGGATCGTATGGAGCATAAAACTACCCGTATGTAACCCTAGGAAAGAAGAAGCACCAAGCGTTAAGTCATATATTCGTCACGCTGGTATGCACGTATGAGACACCCACATGCTCCAATGTGAACAGTAGTTTGACTGGTGAGGAGAAAATCGACCCTCCACGATCAGAAAATTGTTTTTAACTTTAGTTAAGTGTGTTACGTGCACGTTGGAACTCGTTCAATTCCAATTGGGTAATTGGTGCGCGTGTGAAAGTAAGTTTCTTAATTGATGGAAAAAGAAATAAATATAAATAATCTCGAAGATAATGAGGGAGTCCCTCCATTTTTAGCTTATTGTAATCACAAACAAATCAATGTCACGAGGTCATCCATTGTCTACAATAACAATTTATCCAATATCCACTGCAACATTTCAAATCCTACCTTAAATTTCTTCAATTGAGGAAGAATCCTTTATGTACATAATTTTATAAACTTTCAATGAAGGTTTAAAGGGTGTTCAAATTTCAATAAAATTGAAAGAAAATAATATTTTGATTATATGCACTGTACGTGTGCCCACAAAACGTGTACACCGGTGCTTATTACGTGCACCATCTCACCATATAAAAACCAAAATGTACTAGACACACACCTGAAACCACCCCAACTCTACTCAGCTTAAAAATATCTACACTTGCACATAAAAAAACAAACTTGTTTTTGTCGGAATAAAACCAATTTATCGACGTAATACCAATACAGTGTTTCAGTGTCGAATGGGTATGCAATAGGAGAAAATGTTGAAGCAAATCACATGCTCTTCTTTCTTGGTGATGGAATATACCCTCGGTGACCAATGTTTGTCCCACCCATAGCGAACTCTAACAGTCATTTCGAAAAGAAATATTCGTTCAGGTAGAAATATGTCAGGAAGGATATCGAACGCATGTTCGGAATTTTTCAGAGTCGATTTGAAGTACTTCGAAGGGAAAGTAGAAGATGGTAATTACATTTAAATATACGTATTTCCAATAGGTGTGTGACACTTCATAATATATTTACGCGCGCGAAACAAATAAGTAATGGTGATGTCGACATCATTACTTCCGATGGTGTTAATGGTATAATGGAGAAAGAAGAAGAACGCATGGTGCAATCGGCAGACGAGAGGTGTGTAAATATATTGGGACTGGAAAATGAGGCTTCCGATGACATTGATGAAGATGAGGAACGTTATATGCAACTTGCGGACCAGGATGAGCACTTTCGCCTGCAAAATGATCTCGTAGTACATATCGTCTCATTTAATGGATGGGAGTGACAGTATATCTGTTTAGTTTCATGGTGCTGAAATTAATACAATGCAGTGGACTACGAGTATTTCGGAAGTGATGTTGGGTTCATAGCACTGATGAGTGCAAGATTAACGATGCGAGTGAATGGACGGTTTGGATGTTGATTATGAAGCGTAGCGAGGCGAGAAAGATTGGGAATGGAAGGTGAAGGGAATTGCGAACTGTTGTGATGGAAATGGTTTCGTTGAAGTTGGTGATGGTGATAGTGATAGTGATGGTGATGGTGATCTTGATGGACTGAATTATGCAATGACGATGACGAAACGGAGTGCGATTGCGATTGCGATTTATAGCTGAGATTGGTTGATGTGCAGGACGCGGTGGGGTTGTTGTTTTTGGAAATGGAAAAGGATATGTTCGAAGCGGAACGCATCGCGTGATGGAGGTGGTGGAATGTCTATCAATCAGACGCTGATAACGGCATTTACATCGTTCTTTTGTTGCGGCGAGAGACAAAAAGTTGTCAATCAAAGGAGTATCGTTTGTTTTGGCATTTTTCATTACTCATTTCTTGGATCTTAAATGTATGAAAAATAGGAAGTACCTTTGTGACATGAATCTATGATAATGTTTTAATTATTTAAATAGCAACGGTGGAATCAGAGCCATTTTCCCCTTGGACGGTAAATGCCAACACAATTGATATGACTACATTGCACTAAATTATGTTTCATTACTATAACTGAATGTAATACATTGCTCGTTTAGAAAAACTAGAAGGACAGTATACGCATATTTGAAGTCTATTCTACATAACAGTCTATTGTTATTCTCATACAATTGTTTCCAATACTGGAAAGTATTGTGTGGTGGAGATAATACAGAACGAGAGGGAATTTCATTTTATGGGCTGCATGTGCAAAAGTGGGGAGACAACTTTAGTTTAAATTGGTGTAAACCACATAAACATTTTACATTTTGCCAATAAAGGTATGCATGTGCTACAGTTACTAAAAATGCCTGTTTTAATCATAAAAGTAAAGGAAACGTAAGAAAACGTAAAAAGTCTATAAAAAGGTACAAACTGACATTTCTTTATTGATTGAACAATTATTTTGCACTGACCGTTCAATCAATGGCATTATTGGTAAAAATTGATTTTTAAAAGTACCACAATGAGTGTAAAAGAGATGGCATGCCATGCTACATTCGACAATAAAATAAATGTAGATACTGGAAAGAAGAAAGAGGACTTGGGGAAAGATAATATTGTGGTAGGGACACGAACCGTTCGGAATGATGGTGTTGACGAATACAGTTCGTAAATCCGTGAAACAAGTAAAAACCGTATACAGTTGAAGTGTGAAGAAAACGGGTACTGTATATAAACAGCACACACCACACCAGAAGTGACGGTACTGTAACTGGTGCGAACGGTATGTAATCCTGTGATAGTGTGTGACATTCACTGGGGTGTATCAGTAACAGAATTCTATCAGTCAGTTTAGCGCGTTCTCGACTCAATTAATTGAAACTACCCAATATCATTTGGTTCAGCGTGCAAAACAAATCTAAAACGAATTTAAAAGGGTTTGCTTAGAAATCCAGACGAAATGTTCTACGAGGAGCGGTAGGAGCGATTGACGGTTGTCTCATTTGGAAGAAAAATCCTGGAGTCGCAGTGCGTAATCCAAACAGATATTACTTCGCAAGGAAGGAGAAGTTTTCAATTATTCTACTACCTATTTGTGACGCAAACAGAAATTTTTTATGGTTTGACATGTCGTGCACCCCAACCACTCACGACTGATTAGCTTGGTTAGCTACTTATCTTGGTCAGAAAATAGAAAATGGTTCATTGAATTATCCCCTTTTTATACTCGGCGACAGTGCCTTTATATGCTCATTAAGCATGATATCGCCTGGAAGGATGACAACTTCAACTTCGAACATATTTCCCTCCGAATAAACATTGAATGCGCCTTTGGAGAATTGATTCGGCGATGTGGAATTGTATAGAGACCTCTAGAAATGGGATTTGAGAAGAGGGATGCGGTGATTGGATGTTGTATCATAATTCAAAACTTTTGTATCGACCGGCGTCTGGAGTTGGAAGAAGAAATTCTAAAACTCAATTTCATCATTGAAGTAAACCTTGTAGTAAAGATTATAGCCCCTACTGTCAACTAGAATGGAATTCCAGTG
Organism: Odonthalia washingtoniensis; assembly: GCA_032358235.1. Classification (NCBI taxonomy): domain Eukaryota; phylum Rhodophyta; class Florideophyceae; order Ceramiales; family Rhodomelaceae; genus Odonthalia; species Odonthalia washingtoniensis. Next base: position 36,778 of record JAULBU010071462.1, on the reverse strand, counting down.
GACAACTTGCATGTCGACTGTCGCCGTGACTACTGTTTTACTGAATGTGTTCGATCCAATGCAAAGTCAAATACAACAAGTCGTGAACATGTAGAGGAAGCCATCAGAAGCGAAGGTTTGATAAGACCATATAGACGAAAATAATAATAATAACAAAGAGAAAATTACAGATTGGGGTACAAATCGGAGTAACTTTTCCAGATTGTGGTATGGCACCCATTTATATCAAATAAATGTCATTTTTCAAATACATGTACGTCCCTTTTTGCAAATGGGGGTACTGCTCACAGTCATGTTGATTCTCTGGAAACAAAATTTGTTTACTGTCTCTCTTACTATTCTGGACAGGTTGATCGATTGTATCCGTCACCACTGCCCGTCCGCAACGATACTTTTTTCGCATCGCTCGCACTCCGAGACGTAATGCGACGTTTTTTGGTCTACCACGCTTCTTTGGGGTTCTGGGGTACATTAATCTCGTTATTTTCGTCCACCTCCAGCGGATAAATCAACTCAAATGGCGGAGCATTTAGGTACGCGGTACAAAATGTTTCGACCTTATACACCTCCCAGAATGCTATACCATACCATATATATACAATCTACCAGTTTCACGGTCAGTGATGCGGGACAATCTCAGGCGTTGGGTAGGACTCTTGTGAAGGTGAGTGAGGTTGTGCTTGACTCCCAACTAAATTTTGGGTGTCATTCCGCAACGAAGCATCCATTGATTGAGAGAACAGGTGCATTAATGGATGTTGTAGTGGTGGGGAGAATGGGACTTAATCAAGATGGATACGGTTGTAGGTGCAGCTATGTCAGAAAAGCGGTAGAGTGGTGGCGTGACGTTTCGAATTAAGCTCAAAACGTCAAATTTTTAGGATTTTGTTTCCAGAGAATCAACATGACTGTAAGCAATACCCCCATTTGAAAAAAGGGAGGTACCCCCATTTGAAAAATGACATTTATTTGATTGATATCGGTGCCATACCACAATCTGTAAAAGTTACTCTGATTTGTACCCCAATTGTAATTTTCTCTAAAAAACCCTTTATCAAATCGACGACAAAAATACAAAATATCGTTTTACCATATCGACGACAATAATTTAAAAAAAAGAACTCATTTAATTCATATTTTCATTATCTACTGTCTGTACATCTGTTGCACCGCAGGAATTTGACTGTACTATATCATTAGGTGTTTAAATGTCTGATGGTGACCTCTCTTCTGATTGCCCTACTTCCTGGGATGCTGGTACTGAGTGCATGGGATCGACCAAGTATTGAAGTTTTTTCTCGATGACACTAATGATTGACATTTTTAAAGCCAACAGGAATGGTGGTAGAAATGAATCATTGAGTTTTTGATGTAAAGAGACATATTCTTCGTCAAGTCGTTGATATGTTTCTGACTCGCAACGTTGTCGCTTTACCCTCTGCAGGGCAGTACTGTCTTCGGACAACTCAAATTTGTCTGGATTGCGCATTGCTTCACTGAGATTAAGAAGTTCTGTGTCTCGTTTTGAACCAGATCTAAGCTGCTGAACATAAACACTAGAACTTGTTTTACCGTCGTTCTTTGAACTTGGTGGAATTGTCACAGCAGCCTATTTATGAAAATCAAACTTAGAAGCAACACAGTAGAAGTAGTATAAGCTCATATCACCTTGAAAAAAGTATATAAAATTGCTTGAAAAGACATACTGTCCTTCATCATTCTCAGTTTGATTGCCATAGTTATCCTTCACACCTTGCCCGGACTGCTGGAAGTTTGCAAAACACTTTGTTAACGTTGCACGCAAGTCCGATAATTCGTTCTTCAACTTTATTGGAGTGATAACAAATCCTTCGTGGAAAAGTGGATTGAGATTTTGCAGATCTTCTGAAAATGTCTCATCATTCCTGAACATGTTGTAGTTGACTTCATCAATTGTTGAATCATTGTAACAAGTTTCCGCCCGCCGCCAAAACCAATCTCTGTCTCTTTCGTCGAGCATGAATCTTGGTAACGGTTTGTCACGCAATAGAAATTCCTCTTTCATATGTGCGAAGACATTCGTCATTCGTGGAACACACCTCACTCGTGACCCGTTCGCTTTAGGTGAAGGCGTCAATCGTAGATTTGAAGAATGGGTTTGTTCGGGGTAGTTACCATAGGGATCGGTCAGTTGTGAGCGAGTCGTAGAACAAAAGCCTCCGTACCCATATTGAGCAGTTATTGTCGATGTGGTGTACGGGGTGACCAACGAGGTTAATGGAGTATCAAAATCTATTTCATTTGGTTGGTCTGTTGGCGATTGAGTGGTGAAATAGTTTGAGGCGTTGCTGATGTGGCATGAGCAGTAGTTTGGTCACAAGTCTGTTGTGAAAGATCAGCACGAACCATTTCGTTGGTGGGCTAATGACTAATGGTGCCATTCATACTTGGTTGTACATGCTGAACTGGGGTGGTGGGAACATTTCGTGGCAGGATTATAGTAGATACGTCATTTCGTTCTAGCCATTCTAAAAATATCGACCAACTCCAGTTTGCAGGGCGAGGCAAAGGAGTCATTTTAAGTTATCGGGCCCGACGGGTTATCTCTCCCCTCATCTTTTCCACGGTGTGCTTCGTGCCTTTGGGGTACCATTTATCCGACGCCATTCGAGTCCATCCGGGATGGATGGAACGTAAGACCATTTCTTTCTCGCACTCGGATGGTTGAGCACGCGGAATTTCGTCAAGTCAATGTAGTAAAAGTTGATCTGCGTTCGAGTTGATGTGGTACAAGTTGATCAGCGATTAGGCGATCGGGTTCTGTTTTTGGCAAAAAAACCTGTTTGGAACAAAAAATACTAGTTGGGTTGCCAAATTTACAATTTTTCCAGTTTCGCCTCAGGAAAAACATGACGCAAAGTTGAGGGTATCAAAATTGCAAATGGAAAATTTTTGGCATGAGACTCGATGTACCGCTTTTATTTTTCGTACCTGTAGATAACGGCACTAACTGAACGGGAGTTCGAACCCTGCTGTTATAGTAGGGAGAAGACGGACGTCCCTATTTGCGGTGGCGCCTTCTATTTCGATTGTTCGTGTCAAGATCCTATTGGTCGAGAGCGACGCACCCAAAATACAGAGTAATTGTTCAGTATCAGGTAACAAGGCTCACTTCTCAATAATTAGACAGCAGTAACCGTAAACGGAGACGGTTTAGTATTTTAAAAAGGCTAGAGCAGAAGCCGAAGTAAAAATAAGAAACTCCGCCAAAGACAAAGCGCCACAACGCCATGACAAGCGATACCGCGAGAATCACATTGATCCGAGAACTGCTCCCGCGTCGTTTTACAACACATTTTGCTGCTTTTTACAACAACTTTTCTCCTTTTTAAATGCTGACAAGCTACACTCACCGTTTCCATTTCCCCGCCCTAACATGACTCCTTATCCACAATCTGCGACAAATCCTCGGCAATCCCAATATTTTCGCACACCATACTTTACCCTGCAGAGCTCATCGTTTCTAATACTGCCACCATCTGCTGAGCAATACTGGTACCGAAATCAATTATCAAAATGAAGTTTAGCGCCAAAAACGCCGATCGTATACAATGCAGTGTACAATCATTTCCTCTCTATCAACCCAGATCTTTCCTTGCGCCTCTCGCACGCTTCCGATATCGCGCTGCATAATATATTCAGGAACATTACGATCTCAATCCAAGGTCAAGCAATCGATCCAACATGGTGGCGCTCCTATCCATACTGCACATAGTAACACCCCAAGTCCATGTCGGGAAACACCGGTTTCTCATATTCAAATTCGCAAAAGAGATAACCATTCTAACCCACCGCGCTCGTTTATTCCCTCTGCAATCTGCGAATCGCAAATCCCGCGTTAATACAAACCTCACTTACTTCCAATACCTAGCTGATTTTGCGTATGCGGCTTCCTTTTGTACACTGTAAGCATCCCACTTCACTCCGTACTTACCGCACATCGTCGTGGCAACTGAAGATTATATAAATCATGCAAGGTCGACCAAACTGCAATTAGAGGACGCTAGGAATCATCCAAGTCTGTCCGACATTACGTCACCCATGGACAGGATTAGTTAGCATCCCGCCTCACAGACATTGAAAACAAACTATCGATAAAGCAATACAACTTGCTATATGTCAGTATCGTCCGTCACAAAAACGATACTACCACTAACTAATTCCAACAGTACCCCTACACGACCGTGCAGCCGCTGTCAGTCAAATTGACACCGGCCATCAACAGGTTTGTACACCATAACAGAAATGCCGCCACTGTTGATACGTATAAAAAACATTAGTACCCTTTTAACCTAAAACGTTTTAGTTTTTTAACCACGTCATGCTAATTATTACATCCTACCGTTATCCTCTCTCACCTTCCCTACAGTTTTCCCCCTCCTCTTCACGATCAACCACCAACCTCTTCCAAATCCCACCTTCTTAACAGAGCTGATCACTCTCCATGCATTCCTCAATAGTCTAACACACTCCAAAAAATCTCACACATCTATCCCCCAATTTTCAGCTCTAGTCATAAGTCAATAACCAAATCATAAATACCTGAACAACATGACTTCCAACCCAACCCTGGTCCATTAATATTTCAAATGTTGCACCACCACCACCAGTTTCTGAACCCAATTGCTTAACCGATAATTTCTCCTCCAACACAAATTACATAATTACTATCAACTGCCCAGAACGTCCCAAACTACGTCGCCTTACTCACGGTAAATAATATTCCCCTCCCTCGAAATCTTGCAGTGACCTCCGCACCTGCCAACATTCCTCCAAATTCCATGCGACCCTGCACGCTCCCAATCATATCATTCCCGATTCTTAACGTACCACAACAAAACCTAAATTGCCTACCCATACCCTCTACTCTCACGGCATCCTCCCAAATAACAACTGCAAACCTACCTCATGTTTCCTCCTTACTTATTCCACTCTCTAATCTATACATCTCTTCCCATACTCCAACATCCGGGCACCTCGCAGCCTCTACACCACCATCCGCATTCGCGGATATTATATATATCCCATACACCCAGCTCCATATCATGATAAATTGTTACACCACGCAATTATGTTAGAGGTTTTATTCAACTACACAAAAATTAATAAATCCGCCCAGCGACGTCCCATCAGCTCTCAAAGATCAACCCCGGAAGTACAAAATTCCATCATCTTTGGCATTGAAAAAACAATCCAACTTAAAAATCGACTGCATAAAAATCCACACTCACCCCTACCAAATCATATAACGCAAAGACATTTATCTTTTACTCTGCTTGCACCATCTCCTTCGTTATTTTTAGATGGTACAAAAGATTTCATTTCCCTGTAACAATCTTCATCTTCATCATTCAAAAGTTGTTCCATAACAACCATACAGTCCTTATGCTTCCTTCTCCATGATCCCACTGTTGCTATATATCTAGTACTGTCCGACATATCTGGATATGTCGATTCTTCTCCATCATGACCTATTTTTGTCTCACCGTTCGTACCATTGTTGTTCCCCTTATAAGTCTCAGTTCTTCCCATATCGTCGCAGTCCTCATATATATTTCTTGGCTTTCATCCATCACGTTGATGTATATAACCCAATATACGCTTTGACATATATCCTTTCTATTTCTCTTCCTTTTATTCCAGATCGGCGATAGTTATATTAACTGTTACATATTAAAAGGTCAGTCTATTGCAAAAATTTACATATTTCGCGACATAAATACACGTACATATCTGTTTTCATATAATTGATAGTGAAATTGGTACTTTTGATCCGCCATTGGTTTGCAATCATCCGTACCTAGTCAGTAAATATCACCTTATCAATTTGTTTTCGGGCACTAGTCAGTCTGCTTACCGTATTGGTTCCTATATGGAAGTGCCTTGCACACAGTAGACAACTATACGTCTCGCAGTCGATAGCACCCCAACGCTTCGGAATACTTCCGCAAACTCCAGACTTTCAATTGCAACAGCGATGATCACATGTAAAATCCAGTATCAGCCAAAACGAAAACATTATTATTGCCGGTGGAATCTTCATCGATTCAAACACCATTCTGTTTTCCCGTTCTTTTCTGGCACTGTAAATCTGTAAATTACGTAATGCTACAGATCAATGTCTATTGCAGTTCTACTGAACTTGCTGTTTACATGTTTCTGTGGGCTTGTTTTGGTGGGTTCCTTCCAATTTCGGTCAACATCAATGTTGAAGGAGGATCCTCATAGCATGTTCCGAATTTTTCATTGGCTTATTTGGCTTAAAAGAAATTACTTATTTTTATATTTATTTTCACGTGTGGAATTTCACCGCGTTGAGTTTCTTGGTGAATATTTCCAAAATTTTCACCAACAATTTCACCGAATATTGTACCTGTTCAAATAAAAACATTCGGAAAACTACTTTATTCTTTTTGACTCGCGGTGAATGTTTTTGCAAAATAATCCATTTTCACCGCGCTAACTAGACATGCTCAAATCATTACCATCAAGACTCAACCTTCTGGTAATTCTATACCGTGACCGCTTATACGGTACAAACAGTCACTCCAGTGACCATATATATCATGTATGTTACCCTGTCTTAACTGAAATTACACAACATTTCAAACCTTCCTAAGTGAATATCTGCTCTTCTATCTCCTTGAATCACATTTCTCACACCATGGGGAATGGCCATATGATACTATCCCACATCGTAAAATATCGAAATATTGGCTCGAACTTACCGGTTACAATACGCAGTCTCTCTTAAAATCACGGTCCAATAGAAAATTATTTTTCTATTGGACCGTGATTTTAAATCGCACTCTTCCTCTCTTGGTACCGGGCGAGATATTTTTCCGAACCCGAATCTATGCGAGATATGTTGATACTGATCTCGACGTTTCCATAATCTCAGGACTGAAATGGTCGTTTAACCAAATCACCGTCCCGAATGTTCACATTTCACCAAATCGCAGTCCTGAACCCTACGTTTACACCAGTCTAGGGAGTAATCCTGAAATGGCCCAAAATATTATTACAGTATTATCAGTATTTTTATCCAGCAATGTCTTTGTCATCTATCTCTGAATGATTATCACTGCACCCTTGGCTACCGACAAAGATTGAAATTGTCCTAAACTGGTAGGCTGTAACTTTCAAGGCTTGATCTATAAAGTGCACGTATTCTTCTTCTGCGCTGATTGATCCGATATTTGCGCCATCTTTGATGATTTCCCTCATTTCTATCGAATGTTTCATCTTCTTGTTCAAAAATTTTAGACCCATTTCCCTTTGCATGATTTCTGTAGTAAACTTCATAAAGAATTAGAAGAAATGGGACCAAAATACATGGTGTCACAATTATAAGTAAAGGGAAGATGACGTCTGATGGTCTGATCACTGAATCTTCATTTCTTTCACATGATCCTGGTTTTAAAAACTTATCCATAATTGTATCCAACTTGAAATAGTCATCCATAACATCATTATAAATAGATATATAAAACCAAAAGTCAGAAATAAGTTCACCTTTGATCTCTTTAGGAAAGACCGCCACAGAAAATATCGAGAAAAGGTAACGTACCTCGTTAATTATACGAAGATTCAAAATTGCAGCGTCGAGATCTCTCCTGGTACTATCATTGACGAAATTATTGAAAATAAAGCCACCGTTGAAGCTGAACAACATGTCACTCGTATATACTTTGATTTTGTCTGAATATGTCGTAGAAACAAGGTGGTAAGTCAATCATTTTTCGATAGTAAATATTCTTGACTTTTTCACTATGCTACTTTGTTGTTCTACATTTGAAAAAACCCTTCTCAAAACTTACCGCAGTAGCCGTTTTCCTTGATAATGTATCTAGCAGAGCTTGCCAAAATGACTGCATATCTCCTACCTGCTCTATTTTCTCCTTTTTTAATCCACTTAATGCAATCTTCAGTAGATGCGCCTTGCCTCCATGGCACTGAACCATTGGTGAAAAACGCTGGGTTAACTACGTATATATCAAGGAGCACAAAAGAAAATTAGAATGTTAACATTTCATAACAATAATCTGAGAAGGAGAAATACAAAAATTAATCTCATCTGACCATCAACTCTCTATCTCTATAGTTATGGGATGAAGTTTCACGTACCATTTCTTTCAAGCACCATTTCTGTAGCCGACCTACCAGTAACACAAAATTGCTTCAGATCATTTTCTGTTCGCGATTTCAAATGCATCCCACTGGACTTTGACGCAGTGAACATGTTATCTACCAGTCCAATCTCATAGTAAAGAATCATGGTTCCCACAAGACCCAGAACTGAAGCGTGAATAGACAAAGCAATGATAGTCGAAGAAAATTTTCTATTTCTTTTGCTATTTCCTGTAATTGCATTGACATGCCCCCAAATCAACAAGACTGTGCGAGTAGCGGAGTATTTTCCATTCGGGCTGCCCAACCATACGGCTAGAGTAGCGACAATCATAATTGTAACGAAAAAGCCTAAAAATATAACCCATGTTTTCCATTGAAATGGAGCAAGCAGTTGACCTACTGGGGAAGTCGAAGAACCCCCTTTCCAGGTTGCAATTGCAATTATATCGCTTCGAATTGGTGTACCATAATGATGCAAACACCGTCTTAATGGAATCTCGACAAGAAAATTTGCGACTGCGAATTGATACCGTTCAGATTGATACCCTTTGGTACCTCTTAAGTAAACGAAATCAATAAGAGCATTAAATGTACATTGTTCAGTCGGTCCTGCCCATGCACACCTTAGTTCAACAGGTAGTGATATATCACGGAAAACATCAAAAACTACTCCTTTCAATCTTCTATCCGATGTAGATGGGAAAATTTCTTTCGGATTACTGCAGTTAAATAGGTATTGATATTTTTCAGCAGACGATGATGTTGAAGTCTCCATATGTTCGGGGACTATTACGAAGGGGTCTTGCTTGATGAATAAAAAACATAGTTCATTTTTGCACACAGAAAATCTCGAAGGATTTTTTTGGAATACCGGCAAACATTTCATCGCGTCTTCGGTTCTTCGCCCGTCCGGAATATGATCCACACATGTCGAATTGGCTACAGTCAATATAGTAGAAAGGATGAGGTAAATGAACATTGTTGAAGGAATGAAAACCATCAGAAGGCGCCGGTGACTGTATTTGTCATTTGAAAGATAATCTTTATTTGGCTATACCCTCAGAAGGGAAAAAATCGGAACAGACGTCAATATTTTTGGCAGTGAAAAACTTTGGACTCCTTCCTAACTAGAAAGGAGGTAAATTATAAGCAATAGTTTATGCAAAATGAAGAAAAAATAAATCCGGCCCTGAAATCCCTGAAATATAATCTAAATATAGTAAGTTTAATAAAATTGTCAAAAACATCAAAAAGGGCCACAATATAGCGGAAAGTGATACAAGTGTGTATCGAAACATGTTTACTTTGTTAGGACTGGTACGATACTCTTTAACTCTTTTATACTACTCATATCCTCACCCGTTGCTATCTCCTGACTAGAATGGACTTGAGGAGGTGGATTGGCTTTCGTGTAATTAACAAATCAAGTTACACATGATATGTTACGAGAGGATAAAATTGAAACCAAAGAGAGAAATTAATTTCTAAGAGCATCTCCAGCGGTCGAACGTAAACGTAAAAAAAAGATCCAAACATTTTATGGCAAACTTTTTTAGGATCGTTGCGAATTTCTAATATCCAACGGTAGAAAGTTTAGAGTGCAACCTAACACAAAATTTAGGGTGGCTCGTATAATCGAACGTAAAAAATAATTTTACGTCTTGTTTTACGTTCTCTACAACACATCGACATCTCCGATCAACCCCAGCTCAACACAACCAGCACCAAAACAATGCAGCCGTCACATCCTCCCAGTACCAACGTGCCACATCAAGAAGTCACAACGGATTTGGTGATGTTATCGTCGCAACGAGCACAACATCTAGAGACGGTACACTCACAACAACAAGCATCGGCGTCAATTGAGCAGTGTGAAAAGAAGGCTAAAGGAAAACAGATGAAATGGACCGATTTACACACTTTGAGCGCCGTGAAATCCATCATCAGACTTCCCGACGCGGCGATAAAGGGGGCGAAACAAAAACGCGACGATTGGCATGCTCAATTGAAAAGTGAATATGAACGCAATGGGGTGAGAATGCGACAAGAGTTTAGACAACTGAATGACACGAAGAAGTTTCAGATATGGGGATCGCGTTCCGGTAGAACAGTCGGGAAGAATGTCACATATCCTTTAGATGCTTGCTGTAAGTTGCTTTCTTATTTTGAAACAGTAAGATCTATGAAATTCTCTGGTAACCCCAGTGAAGGGGATCTGATCAGAGATAAAACCGGACTCTACAACGGAGGAATTAAAATATCGAATGTGTACGACGTTGTTCGAAACGAAGGCTATTCGGTAGGAACGAAATTTACCTTTCAAATTACCTACGGTTGGCTGAAGGTAACACATGATGATGAACTTCATCCATGTAATTATTCGTCTGCAACAGAACAAAAAAGTACTGTAATAGAACGACCACAACTACCATCACATTCGAAGAATAAATCACATGAACCTGAACAGAATATCGAACAATCGACGTCTCGTTTGAGTAATGAAGATAATAGGCGTCCCTTCGGCAGTAAAACAGCAAAACTAGAATGAGAACAAAAATGGAACGAAATATGGAAGAGAATGTTTCCGCCAATGCGTTTAATAAATTCTCCGACTCGTTCCAGCAAGCCAGTATGCTGCAAATTTATATTGGAAGGGAGAATATACGTCTTGAACAAGGAATGAAATCGAAAGAAGTTAAACTTCATGGTAAAGCAGAGGAATTGGAAGGGTGTAAAGTATTGTTCAATGGAAATGATGAAGCTTCAATAATATACAGGAAAGCATTACGGTGAATTCGTTTACTTGAACTGGAATAGAAAGAGGAAGCGGCGGAAGAACACCGTAAAATATAAAAATCACGGAATTAACAAAATAACAACGTTGAAGAAGAAGATGAGGAACATATTTGCTAGTTTTTGTTTTTGGTTCAAACATCTTCTTCGGAATTATTATCATTACCATCATCATATTCGGACTCCGAATCACCTTCTTTTCATTGATATTGATGGTAATGTCATCAAGGTCACCCCAATGAGTTCCCCAAATCTCATGTACCAGTGCATTTTGTAATAAAATATGGTCACTCTTGTCTTCTACTCGGTCTGCTGTCAACCGAATATAATCAGCGTTGTCGTACATATCAGACGGAATTCCATGTGTCCTGATAGGAACTATTTCAGCAACAGGATCGAAACTAACAATGTTTTTCGTACTGAAACACCTCTAATAGTAGCTGTCTCGTTCCTCGACAATCATATTGTGTAAAATTACACAAAATTTCACAATTGTGTTAATTTCAGCCGTATACCAGATGCGAGATGGATTGGCAAGTATGTGCCATCTACTGAAAAGTACAGCATATACACGCTATGAAGCCGTTCTAAATCCCTTTTGTGCGGAGGAAAATGTCTTTTCACGTTTGATCGATGGGTTTGTGATTGTATTAACAAAAATTCTAAATGTTGGATAAATTCTATCGGCGACCTAGTAGAACAAATCAATCGTTCTACCTGTAAGTTCGAAAAATAGTTGAAATGTAGGCCACCTTCCGCATCAAGCATCCCGGAATAAATCAGAACAATTAATGATGTTGATATCATTCATAGCTCCAGGAAATCCAAATTTGATATGCCATAACCCAAGTCGGTCATCGCAAACTGACTCCAAATGAATTTCTGGCTTCGTGATTTTACCAATTGTCTTTCGTTGTTCTGCAACGCTTCCCTTCTGTAACTTCCACCCCGAGCAGTCAAGGACACCAAGAGCACCAGGAAATCCTATCTTTGCATGTCGTTTCATCAGCTCGGGTGCATCTTCAACTGTAGGTCATCTAATATATTAGCTTTCGCAGCAATCAACAACCGCTTTGAAAACGTTCTTCCGACATAGCTGCAATGAGGACTCAAACAGTCTGATGTATTCAATGACAGCATCTGCACCTATACCGAGACTGAGTTGTCTCAAATCTCCGGCTAGTTTTTGGTCGGTCGTAGCAGATTGTAAACCAGTTGCATCATGACTGCACCGGAAGTATTTGTCATTTGAAAGTATAGCTGATCGTACTTTCTTTTCGTGTCATTCTAAATCTCCTTTCAAATTCACTTTCAGTGAATGTAATCCCTGTCTTCCCTGTTGTCGAGTTCGGAGCGTGATAGGGTAGAAAGTAGTCTTTGTGTAGTCTTATAGCTCCATCGTAACGACCAAGCGGTCGGTTGGGCGCGCGTCCGACTCTTGAACCACCATGTCGCCTTTTTTCGATCGGTCGTCGTTTAATTGCGATGTATGCCGTTGTAGACATGGCAAAGGCACCAGCTGCAGTACTCATCATGTTGTTCAGATTGTTGTTCGTCATAGTCTGTGCCTCGTCACGATGCATTGCACCGCTGGGGATACCGGAACCTAAAAAGAAATCATCATTTACAATTTTACGGTCAGCCAATGAATTAATTACACGGTTACAAATTATTTTTTACGAAAATTATTTTACGAGCGACCGCTGGAGATGCTCTTATCTGTGTGACAATTCATAATAATAATAATAATATTATGTACAAGTGTAACACAGATCTTTTCTTTCGTTACATTTCAGTTAAAAACATCAACTCAGATGACATGTGTCATTGTTTCAAAACCCTTTATTCCCCTTCGTTTACAATAAATACTACTATTTTCAAAAAAACTCAAACACCCCAACTAGAGATGCTCTTTTGGCATGTGAATCTGACCATCAAGAGTTAATCTGAGTCATTTCAAATATCAACCATCACCAATTCCATCAATCAGTCAAATCACAAGTTATCATCAACATGGTTGAAACTGGGAGTATTCGACAGAGAAAGAAGTTAATGGCGAAGAGAACCAACACGCAAGATGAAACCACAGAAACTGAAACCATTAGACAATCTAAGTCTGAATCATTTATTCGTAAAACGTTTTTGAAGGTCAAACCATTGGCTATAAGAATAGGACGAATATCCTCACCAACAATCATAGGTCTTTTATCTGCATCCGCGTTATCACATGATTCATACACAGTAGCTTATTTCGTCTTAACAATATGTTTAATGTTCTTGACATTATTTTTAACATTTTACAGTATTGTTAAAACAAATGATAAAACTATGATAGATTATCCAACGATTTATAAATCAGATGGTACAATTACTAAAGAACCTTCAATAACTGTATTTGATTATGATAAAGAAATGGCAACTTATTATTCTACTGAATTTCCAGTATTTGCAGTAGGTGCTATATGGTTTTATTTATGTACTCAATTACGTCCAACTGTGTTAGTATATGCTGCATATTTTGCATATAGAATATCTACACATCCTATTTTTCGTATACATATTTGGAAAGAACTACCTAATCATGCTATTCAACGTCCATTCGGTTATGCCCCTTTATTTACAAGTAATAATAATAATGATGATGATGATGATGATGATGATAATAATATTAATTCTGTCAAGGTTATAGAAGGAATTGCAGCTTTCAATAATGTGTTGGATAACGTTGATCAGAAGTGTTTGGTTATTGTTGATGCTTCTGCTACTTGGTGTGGTCCTTGTCGTACTATGGCTCCTATGTTTGAAGGTATGGCTAAAGATTTTCATACTGCTACATTTCTTAGTTTTGATGTTGATAATTCTCAAGATATTGCTAAGAAATTGGAAGTTTCTTCAATGCCATCTTTCTTTCTTTATAAAAATAGGAAACGGCTTGAAGTACTTCGAGGACCTTCCCCACAAGTTTTGAGAACAACCATTGAAAAACACTTATAACAAAAATAACATCAATCTAGAAATAATCCAATCTATAAACTGTTTTTTCAATTTGTTTTTCCTCCTCGACTAAGACATTGAATAATAGCTTTAGGATCATCAGATCCAAATACAGCAGAACCAGCAACAAGTACATTAGCTCCAGCTTGTACGACGGTATGAACAGTTTCTGGAGAAATACCACCATCGACTTGAATATTTAAATCAGGGTAAATTTGTCTTGCATATTCAATTTTAGGCCTTAAATATGACATAAATTTTTGCCCACCAAATCCCGGTTCAACAGTCATAATTAATAATAAATTAATAAGTTTCTTATTATCCTCGAATAAAAATTCAATACAATCAACAGGAGTTCTAGGACGTAATGCAATTCCAACATGCATTCCTAATTCATCAATTCGTTTACATAATTTAGTAACATTATCACGCTGTGATTTCGTAAGGTTACATTCAAAACTACCTTCATCATCTTTATCGTATATGGATGTTGAAAATGTTTCAATATGAAATGTAATTCCAGATGCACCAGCTTTAGAAAAATCTTCTATCCATTGCGATGGATTAGTTACCATTAAATGACAGTCTAAATACATATCTGTATGTTTCGAAAGTGATTTTACTATAGGTGGACCTATCGTTAAGTTTGGAACAAAATGACCATCCATGCAATCAACATGTAACCAATGTGCACCACATTGTTTCATGAATTTCGCCTCCTCTCCTAATCGTGCAAAATCAGATGATAGGATTGATGGAGCAACTGTTATAGATGGTGTCATGATGAAACAATTGGGACTTGAATTCTTCCTCCTTATACTTTGTTGTTCAAGAACAACGGTTTACGACATGGTACCATGGGACTACATGGGACTACAAATTGCAGAAAGCATAATTTCGTATTACACGTGTTCTTTTAAATAGGTTACAAAAGGCTAAAGTAAATATATGCTGTAATTATAATTGTTTTCATTGGTTGAAATAAATGCTTACACATGCTATAAGCGATTACTAAATTTTTCAATTTCGCCCAGTCTGCATGACCAAGCCATGTCGATGTCACCATGTTGAAGAAGGAAAGAAAGGAGGACTTGTATGCGAAGGGCACGTCAACAGTACCCCCTCCCGTGATCATCAGCATACGGACCCTCATCAAATTTCGAATCTTTTCCTGTTTCAAAGCCAAGTCACGATGAATGGAACGGAGGCAAGCAATGAGGTGCATGGGGTGACAGAGGAAAATGGAGATGCTGAAATGAAAAACACATTGACAAAAGACATTGGTGAACAAGCAAACAGTCAAAAAAAAGAAATTTTCAAAACTGAAGACCATCCACAACATCCAAAATTAGAAAGACCCTGCATGAAAAAGATGGATGATGGTACATGGGGACCTACAGGATTATATGGAGGACGTGTAAAGGAAACTGAATTATTACGTGCTTTACGAGATGCTGTAAAACCAGCTAGACTTGAACGTATTGAGAAAGTATTACAAGCTAGATGTTCAAGAGTTCATTGTCTTTTTGAAAATTTAGCCGATCCTGGTAATGGAGCATCATGTTTAAGAACAATGGAAGGACTTGGGTTATTAGAAGCACATGCGGTAGAATCATATGAACCGTTTCATGTACAAGGTGGAATTTCAATAAATGCAGATAAATGGATGATTGTTGAAAAATATAAACATTGTTTAGATGCTGCTAATTCATTAAAGAAAAAAGGTTTTACTTTAATTGCAACTTGTTTAGAAAATGATGCAATTTGCATTGATGATATTGATTATAGTAGTATGGGAAAAATTTGTGTTATGTTTGGTAATGAAGAAAGAGGTTTGAGTTGGGCACTCAGAGATACTGCTCATATTAAAGCTTATATACCAATGGTTGGGTTTTCACAAAGTTTTAATATTTCTGTTAGTTGTGCCATGATGCTTTTTCATTTAAGGGAACGAGGTTTAATCAAACCTGATCTTGACGATGAACGAATAACTGATTTATATCAACGTTGGTTACTCATGTCTTCTAGAAGAGCTATCACCATTGTAACAAGAAATAATTTAGAAGGTGAATTGCCCGATTACTTGTAAAACTATACTTTTCAATTCCCTGTGCCTGTGGGGGGATGGACATCGAACTGGTCAAGTTTTTAGTCTAAGAAATATCAACGTTGGGTGCTAATGTCTTCTAAGAGCTATCGCCGCTGTAAAAAGAAAGAATTTAGGAGGTAAATTGCCCGATTACTTGTAAAATTATACTTTTAATTCCCTGTGCTTGCGGGAGCATAGACATCGAGCTAGTCAGGGCTTTACTGTTAGAACAATCTAGCTGCGAAATGATTTCGGAGCATGTCTATCCTCTTCAAAATTAATTTTATTGACCGGTGAGGTCGTAGTTGGGGTAACAGTTTATGTCAGCATTGGTTACTCACATCTTTCAGAGAGCTTATTGCCGATGTGACAAGTAAGAAATTGAAGGCACAGGGAATTGATTTTTTTTGTAATGACATTACAAAAAAAATCAATTCCCTGTGCTTGCTGAAGTATGAACGTATGGACATCGATCTTGGTCCAAGGTTTTAGTATTAGACCGATGAACAGCCTAGCTGCAAGACGATCCCGAAAAACGACTATTCTTAACAAATTTGATTTTATATGCTGGCGAGGCGAGTAGATGGATTCTTTTTCTTCTGGGAAGGTGTAACAATCAGATGGTTCATGCGGCCCATTCTCGTCTTAATAAAAAGAACAAGCTTCTGAGGCGGCCGCGTGAAGGACACACGACGTCGGATCAATAAAGGCCCGACGTGATCTTGCCAATTTCCCTTTCTTCATGCTGTTAAAAAACCCAGAAGAATCATTCTAGGAAAAAAAAGGGCAGGAAAGGGAGCAACGAAGGGAGAAGGAGTTGAGCATGTCTTCCATTTATATGAAAAGAAGTTTGAGATCACACGTGTACGTACTGATTTTGTGAACGCCAAACAATGTTTGGCGTTTGGATCACGGCGGCGGTTGGATGGGTGAATCCAGAAATCGACACCTGTACATTCTCATCATTATCATACACTATACAGTGCATGCACATGGATGGACCACACTATTTACAATAGTCACAAACTAGTGACTATGATGGCGATTGAATTCAAATTTTAGGCAACTGCAACTAAAATCAAGAACTGATTTTGATCCACCACACAGCCAGCAATGCATATGGGAGAAACCTCATTAAATTTTCTTTTGTATCACATTCTTCTTGTCTAACGCATCCACACCTTTTATTGTTCAATTGTTCAAAGCAACAGGAACAACCAGAACTGGGAAGGGCAACATGAGTAAGGTCGGGCTGAATGAAATGCAAATCACTCCATTGGGAGCCGGTCAAGAAGTTGGGCGTTCTTGTCATATACTTAAATTCATGGGTAAAACAATCATGTTAGATTGTGGCGTCCATCCAGCATATTCTGGTATAGCAGCATTACCATATTTTGATGATTTAGATGCTGATGAAATAGATCTTGTATTAATAACACATTTTCATCTTGATCATGCAGCAGGGTTACCATATTTAATGGAACGTACAAATTTTAATCCAAAAGCAAGCGTAATAATGACACAACCTACACGTGCAATCTATCGAGCATTATTATCAGATTTCGTCAGAGTATCTAAAAATTCAACAAATGATGATGCATTGTATACAGAAGATGATGTTAATAAAACAATGAATCGTATACAAGTTATTGATTATCATGCAGAATTGAATATAAGTGGTATTAAAATACGTGCATTTTATGCAGCACATGTATTAGGTGGTGCTATGTTTATGATTGAGATTGCTGGTATACGCGTATTATATACAGGTGATTATTCACGTGAAGAAGATAGACATTTAAAAGCTGCTGAAATCCCGCCATTTAAACCAGATGTTTTAATTATTGAAAGTACTTATGGCATACAAGAATTAGAAAATAGAAAATTTAGAGAAAAAAGATTTACAGATCGAATTGTAAGAACCGTTAGACAAGGTGGCAGAGTTTTATTACCTGTATTTGCATTAGGCAGAGCACAAGAATTGTTATTAATATTAGATGAATATTGGGAAAACAACAAAGATTTACAACACATACCTATATATTATGCAAGTTCAGTTGCACATAGATGTATGTCAGTGTATCAAACATATATTAATATGATGAATGATAACGTAAGAAAAAAATTTGAAATATCAAATCCTTTTGAATTTAAACATATTAAAAATATGAAAAATATTAATCATTTTGAAGATGATGGTCCTTGTGTATTTATGGCATCACCTGGTATGTTACAAAATGGATTATCGAGAGAATTATTTGAAAAATGGTGTGGTAATAAATTAAACAGTGTTGTGATATGTGGTTATTCTGTTGAAGGAACATTAGCTAAGAAATTAGAACATGAACCAGAATTCGTAACACGACAAGACGGTCGTCCTTTAAAAGTGAATTGTTCGATTGAACATTTCACATTTTCTGCACATTCTGATTTCAGAGATACTAGAATGTTTGTAGAAGAAACCAACCCAACGCATTGCGTTTTAGTACATGGTGAGAAAAACAATATGTCAAGATTAAAAAATGCTTTGGATAATATACATAACAAAGATGGTAAGAAAAAGTTATTTTTGCATTCTCCACCAAATTGTAAAACGGTTCAACTTACATTTCAAAATTCTAAAACAGTTCGTGCCATTGACGTCGTCTCTACGAATAGTATTACAGATGATGAAAAATTAATACCTGGTACGCGTATGTCAGGACTATTAATACAGCAAGATTTTGCATATACTTTAGTTAAACCAGAATCATTACCCCAATATACACAGTTGAAATTATCACAAATAGATCAACATCAAGTATTACAATTACCGTCAAATAAATCTTTTATTACATTAGCAACACAATTAAAAACAACATTTCGTAAAGTAAAATTTGATGATATAAATAATGTAATAACAATGGTAAATGAATCTATAAAAATTCAACTTACTTCAACAACTCAATCATCCATTAGAATGTCATGGAATTCAGGGTATACTTCTGATATTTTAGTACAGGCTATTATAACTATAATTTTATCGGATTCGCCACATACTTCATCATCACCTTCTACACAAGATATGTTGAGAGTTGGCCGTAGATTACTAACAAAACGTTTTGGCAGAATTAAATATGTTAAAAGTAGCATACATCAAGCGAGATTTATTGTTGATTTGAATAAGGTTTCCCTAGATATGTTTTCAGGTAATGTTCAATGTATTGATGAAAAAGTTAAAGAACGTGTACGTCTTGCTTATCGTCGTATAATGGCTGCTATTTTCCCAATTCCTGATGCATTCTGTCAATGCTGTTAAATTTTATTAATTTAAATATCAATGTCTTCCATGGATAAAGAAGCTGCATGTGATTCAATGAATTCACGCCGTGGTGCAACCCCACTACCCATTAAAACTGAAAACATTTGATCGGCCATCATTGCATCTTCAACTTCAACTTTCTTTAATTGTCTTTGTATAGGATTCATAGTAGTATTCCAAAGTTGTAATGGCATCATTTCACCTAAACCTTTAAATCGCTGTATTCTTAATTTTGCATTACTAGGTAATTTTTGTTTGTAATCATTTAATTCCAAATCACTATATAAATAAACATGTTTATCACTTTTTGAAGAAGACGTAGCTGAAGAACCACGTTCAACCTTATATAAAGGAGGACAAGCAATATAAATAAATCCATCTTCTATTAATTTTCTCTGGTATCTAAAGAAAAATGTTAATAATAAAGTTCTTATATGTGCACCATCAACATCAGCATCAGTCATAATAATAATTTTGCCATATCTTAATTGTTCGATTTTTAAATCTTCACCTCTTATACCTAAACCTAAAGCATTAATTAAAGATTGTATTTCAACATTTTGATACATTTTAATATCATCAGTTTTTTCAATATTTAATATTTTACCTCTTAATGGTAATATAGCTTGAAATTCTCTATCTCTTGCTTGTTTAGCGCTACCACCTGCACTTTCACCTTCAACTATAAAAATTTCACATTTCATCATATCTTTACTTGAACAATCTGCTAATTTACCAGGTAGTGTACTTGATTCTAATATAGATTTTTTTCTTACTACTTCTCTTGCTCTTTTAGCAGCTTCCGCTGCTGCCATGCCAGATATTGCTTTATCTACAATTGATGATAATATATTTGGATAAAATTCAAATTTATCATTCAATGATCTACTTGTTATTCCATCTACTGTTCCACGAACTTCAGGATTACCTAATTTACTTTTAGTTTGTCCTTCAAATTCTGGATTTGGTACTTTCACAGATACTATTGCTGTTAATCCTTCACGAATATATTCTCCAGGTATGTTACTAGATGAATCACGTAATTTATTCGCTTTTCTTGCTGCTGCGTTTAATGTTCGTGTTAATGATGTACGTAAACCTTCTAGATGAGTTCCACCATCAATTGTACGTATGTTGTTTGCAAATCCAATTAATTTATCAGAATAACTATCATTGTTCCAACGTAACGCTACTTCGACATTGATATTATTCTTATCACCTGAAAAAAAGATTGTTGAATTCTCTCCTGGTATTAAAGGTGTATGTGTCCCACTTAATTTGTCAACATATTCTTTAATTCCTCCATCATGTCTGAATAACATTTCATATACCTTTCCAAGTTCATCATTATTTTGCGGTTCAATATCAATATCATTACCATTTTCACTAGGTGATATATAATGAGTAGAACGTTCATCACGGAAAACGATTTGTAAACCAGCATTAAGATAGGCAATTTCATCCAACCGTTGAATCAAAACATCTCTATCAAATATAGTACCAGTTGTAAAAATTTGATCATCAGGCATAAATGTAACTTCAGTACCATTTTCAATTTTATTATCAACATGAGGATTCTCAAATATTTGTAAACCTTTAGTATCAACATCACCTCTATTAAATTTCATAAAATAAACTTTATCAAGTTTATAAACTTTAACTGTTAACCATTCACTTAAAGCGTTAACAACACTTACGCCAACACCATGTAAGCCGCCAGATACTGAATAACCAGCACCACCAAATTTACCACCTGCATGTAACACAGTTAATACAGTTTCTAAAGCACTTTTACCAGTTTTTGGATGTTTCCCAGTTGGTATACCACGGCCATCATCACGTACTGTTATACTACCATCGTTATGTAAAGTTACGTTAATTTCTTTACAATACCCTGCCAATGCTTCATCAACTGCATTATCAACAACTTCAAATACTAAATGATGAAGTCCACGTGGTCCTGTACTTCCTATATACATACCTGGACGAAGACGAACAGGTTGTAATCCTTCCAAAACTGTAATATCATCAACTCCATAATCTGCTGATACAGGTGATTTCGCTGTTGCTTTAGTCGTTAATGTTGTTGTTATTGTCCTTTTTCTAGATTGACGAAAAGTTGATACAAAAGTTGAGTTAGATAATGTTGGTCGTCTTGATTGTCGTTGATGTTGATGGGAAAATGATGTTGCTGCTGCTGAGAATGGATGTAAACATGGACATGATAGAAATGATGTCGATGATGAAAGACGACACATTTTTAAATGATTGCTTCCAGTCTGTTGGAACAATGTCAATAGAAATTGACGACCGACCATTACGACCTGAAATTTTGAAATAATCTAAAAAAATAGTTGGGAATGGAGAATGTTTTGTTGAAGTGGGATGAGAATAAGACACAATTTAAATTTCAATTAAAAAACAATTGAAATTTTCAAGAAAGTTTTAAAATACGTATGCATGAAATTAGAGATCTCTACGGACGAACAAAATTTTCAAATGAGCTCAACATAAAAACCAGTTTGGATCTGGGCATGTCCATGGGACTCCCATGGACATAGAGCAACACGACAGGTCCATTGTCCGTCCATGAGACAAGACAATGTCATTGTCATGATTTGAAGAAGAAGAGAAACAATGGGACATACAACTCAGATGATTGGTTGATTGAAAGATAGAATTTTAATAAAAATATCGACCCTTAATGTTTGCACGTCGTTGTTGGCATTCATACAAATACCACTGCCTGATTCCATCTTCGTTTAGTCATTGGAAGTGACGACGACGCCGACGACGACGGACGACGGACGACGACGGACGACGGACGACGACGACGACGAAGAAGAAGTAGGGCTCACAACATTCATCGACAGACTCTTTACGTACCACTTTTTCAAAAACATATAACATGCAAGTTCCTTGTTTCACACCGTCTCTTCCTGTGACTATTTCGCGCCATAACAGGAACAAGTCATCTTCAACGTCATCAATATCGTCGTCATCATTCCTACGTCGATTGCCAACAACAGCATTTAATAAATTGCAATTAAATGCTATTCCATTTTCCATTCTAGCCGATGCCGCTCAATCTAATCAGAAAAAGAAGAAGAAAGAGTCACCGTCCAAAGAAACGACAACAACGACACCACCACCACCACCACTACCATTAAATAATTCAAGCCCAGTAACTACAAAACAACCAATAACAACGACATCAGCACCTACCTTATTACCAACATTTCAAACACCTCAAGCAATTAATATAGGATCACATCGTATGCGAATATTTACAGGTTCATCTAATACATCATTAGCAGACGATATAGCTCGATATGTAGGTAAACCACAATGCTCAGCAATGTTACGGAAACGATTCGCAGACGATGAAACATATGTACGCATTGAAGAATCTGTACGTGGATGTAATGTGTTTTTAATTCAATCTACATCAAATCCAACAAATGATAATTTAATAGAATTATTATTAATGATAGATGCATGCCGTCGTGCTTCAGCACATCAAATAACTGCAGTTATACCATATTATGGATATGCACGTGCAGATAGATTGGTAGATCGAGATAAAAAAAGAAGAGAAGCATTAACATCAAAATTAGTTGCTAATATGTTATCATCTGCAGGAATTGATAGAATAGTTTTAGTTGATATACATTCTCCACAAACATGTGGGTTTTTTGATATACCTGTTGATCATGTTTATTCGTCGTCTATACTTATTAAATATATTAATCAAAAGCAATTAGATGACGTTGTTATAATTGCACCGGATGTAGGTGGTGTTGCAAGAGCAAGAGCATTTGCTAAATGTGTTAATGAAGAAGTTCCTTTAGCTATTATTGATAAAAGAAGAGATGGTCATAACATATCTACTGTCCTTAATTTAGTAGGTGATGTTAAAGGTAAAACAGCTATTATCGTTGATGATATGATTGATACTGCTGGTACCATTTGTGAAGCAGCTAAAATGTTAAGAAAAAGAGGGGCTAGACAGGTTTTCGCATTAGCTACTCATGCTGTTTTCTCAGGACCTGCAGTTGAAAGATTAAGCTCAGGTGTTTTTGAAGAAGTTATCGTAACCAATAGTATCGATATACCTAAAGAGAAAAGGTTTAAACAATTAACTGTTTTATCTATTGCTGATGTACTTGGTGAACAAATTTGGAGAGTACATGAACAAAGCAGTCGTTAATTAAAAAACATGGAGTCAAATATCAGATTTTATTTCCGTTTTTGTTTCCTTCTTTTATTGTGTTGGTGGTGAAGTAGCTGGATGAACACCAGCCTCTTCTAAAGTTTTTTGTAAATCTCCAGATTTTGCCATGGTTTCAACGATATCACATCCACCTATGAATTCACCATTGATGTATAATTGTGGAATTGTAGGCCATTGACTAAAACTTTTAATTCCAGTTCTTATTTCATTATCAACTAGAACGTTATGTGCTTTATACGGTATACCCACTGCGTTCAAAATTTGAACAGTCTTCCATGAGAATCCACATTCCGGTTGTGATGGTAATCCCTTCATGTATAATACTACTTTAGACTGTGCTAAATGTTGTTTGATTGTTTCATGTGCGTCTGTTGGTGTCGTCGTCGTAGTGGAAGAGGCCTTGACGACCCGATTGAAATCTGGGTGGTTCGATGATGTCGACAATTTTCGCAATTGACGACGGAATGCTGTGCAAATTATTGACATTTCGTGATATGTGAGTGTTGGATGTCGGTGTGTTTTTCTTTCTTCGGGATGTGGAAGATGAATGTTAGAACATCCCTATCATGGGCGGTTGAACTGATTTCGTCGGAGTTTCTGTGGACTCAAAACTCACCAACAGAAGGACGAATAGAAGCACTTTGACATACGTGCCTTTATTCACGGTCTGTGACTTTTTGTGAGTGGGTGATGAAATAAAAGTTTATAATAAAAGTTTATTTTTAAATTTTTAACCTACACGATTTCCTTATATCCCTAGTGTATGAAATGTGCTCTGAATAGTACATTTTTGTTTTTTCGAAAAAATTGAAATTGCTCAAATGTACTATTAAGAGTACATTTGACCCCCAAATAGGCCCCTTTCGTTAAAAAGGGCAAAACTTCTATCACAAAGCTGTAAGTAACAAATAAAATACACCACAACAATGCAGAGGTCCCAACGATTCTTCCAGATGTTCATTCGTCAAAATCGACTAACATTTACCCTGACATCAAAATAAAATCTGAAATCTAATTTAATTTCCATGCCATCTCCACTTTTCATGGCCGTGAGTTCATTTTTGTGCAAAAACGGCATGGTAGGAAGGTTAACCACAATCTAAAACTCCAACGAAATGTCGGAAGAATGCGATTCCGACAACATGGCTGACGTTCCTGTTCATGCAATGGATGACTACTTTAATGCATCAACCTCCCAACCGACGTCCAAACTAGCGTCTCAACCAATGTCTCAATCCGCGCCTCAACCTACGCCTCAACCCACGTCTAAACTAGTGTCTCCAGAAACGTCTCAAGAAAAGCCTCAAGTATCGTTTCAACCAACCTCCCAAGCAACTTACCAACCGTTTAATCAGCCATTCAACCAGAGGACGTCAACCGAGAGGAAGACCGGGAAGAGATGGACGACGAGCTTCTCAGAGTTGTGGAACCGAAAAAAAAGAAGCGAAGACCCGTCAAAAGGATGGACTTTGTCATCAACTGACGGTCAAGAACTTATGATAGAACAAGAATTTGCTTCTAACGTTATTTGTGAGCGAGCCCGTCTTTTTTGTTCTTCCGAAATTATACAGATTGGCACACAAAGCCGTGAATGCGAGACTCCGAATTAAAGGACAGGATTTATTGTTTTGTTTATAAACCCTGTATTAAATCAATGTAGACCGTGGTTGAATGAAAACTAACGTTACACTCAATGGAAGAGGCGAAAATTAGAATGAGTGACATGTATCGTTTTTTCGCCATTTTGCTAAATTTACACTTGACTGGATTGAGTTTTGACAAAACTGTTGACATTTTGTCAATGTTTGGATGTAGTGTACCGGTACCTGGGAGGGTAAAGTTTATAAGTAGACATATCTTAGGTTATTCTCCAACTGGTAGAGGTGGTGTCGGGGATTTTACGTGGCGACCACAGCGAGATAAGACTCAGAGCCTTTCAATGTTTCAGAAACTTGCTTATGAAATGAAAAGAAAAGTATTTTGAATTTCTGTACATACTTTTGCCACATTAGAAGATGATCTGTACGGAACCAGATCCACTGATAACCAGGTGAAGACATTAAGTACCCGAAAGATGGAAAGGGAGGGCCACTGTGCAGATGATGTCGCTGGTGCGTTGTTTAGAGTGACTCTAGCCGTCATATTTAGGTGAAGGTAGGAATCAAAATCAATTAATGTCATAAAATTTCTTGAAGTGTTGGTTGAGGGAAGGGGGAAAGTTCACTACATGGACTAATAGTAACGGCCGAAAGGGGTTATGGCAGTCTTAAAATGGCGAAGAGTTTCATGAAAATGGGAATTGGTACCATGCTCATAATGTCTCAACATCTATTAAGGTGCCATCCATTTGTTGGAAGATCGTTCCTTAGTGCGACGAGGTACGATGATGATGATGTTGACATTGACATAAGCGATGAAGAAGTCAGTGAAGATGATCAGCCAATTCCTATATCAACTGAAGTAAGTGATACATTTACATAGATGTCAAAATCAAACAGTTTAGATAGTCGTCGCCAATTTACTATAGAAGATGGAACGGACAGTGGACATGCTGTATTTATTGCAAAGAAACCAATTTATTCAGGAAATAGGGTAGGTCGAGCGACTAAGTGTGCTATTGCTGTCCGGAAGCAGGGAACTCAACACTTTAGTAACATTGGAAGATTTATGTACAGCGTACGTTCTACTATTGAAAATAACGTAACAAAATTTATTGCTGTTCCATATTCCATTTCAATACGGGAGTTGTTGTTTAGTGGAAGGACTGAGAATGGGGGATTATTTATAGAAGGTGCTGTTCACGATAGGGATACAATGGAACAACTGTTGTTAGAACGGTGTGATGACAATCCGTCAACGTTGTGCTGACTGGTTTTTATTACGTCAATTTCGGATCACTGGTACAATAGCTGGGAGAATACTACTTGAAAAAACGAGTTCAGGGAAATGGTTGGTTTGGAACCATTAATTAATGTAGTGGACGATCTTAGTGGTGATGAATTATTACTTGATAACTAAACCAACTATTTACCAGTGATTTTAGTAAAATCACTGGTCAATAGTTGGTTTAGTTCGTCGAGATCAACATAACCGATGATGAGAGGAATTGAAAATGAAGCAACTGTTATGAAATGTTTAAATAGCATACCCATTATCAAATCGTTATACGAAGTGGGTATGATGACTAAGAAAGGAGAACCTTGGATTGGTTTCTCTCCTGATGGTATTGCATTAATAGAATCAACAGATATTTTTGAAGAAAGTGATGGTGAAAATAAGCTCGCATCTGTTGAAATAAAGACAAGTGTCGCATCTTCAAGTTTTGATCACGTTTTACATAATGCAAGCATGGATTTTGTTTCATGCACTCTCGGTGATCTCAAATTTAAACATTACATACCAAAGGAACACATCAAGTGACCTATGATAGGTCAAATAATACACCAATGTTATACATTAAGTGCAAACTATGTAATCTATGTGGCTGCTTCTGAAGTTGGTGTGATATTTGTAGTTGTAGTTAAATATCCACAAGATGTCTTATTGTTATGCACGGATTTGTTGAATGAGGCTGCAGAGTATTCAATTGTTTGGGCACATACCTCACAGATTGTCACCCCGACTTTACTGGATAAAGATCTTCTTTCTACTATTCAGATTCGCTTGCCATTTTGGCAAATGGTAAATGTTCATGTGAAGGAGAACAGCCATTTCCCGCCTCTAAAGCATTTTAAACATGGAGTACAGAGATTGTAATAAAAAACGAAAGGTGGGGTTGATGGTTCTGCTCAAGCTAGAAATATTTTACGCTCCTCTACATCATCAATGGCATGGGAACAAAAAATTGTCACCCAGACGTTGAAAACGGTTGCCATAAATGCATTTATAGCATGGAGAATTGTTCAGAAGGAAAATCTTGTGCAAACAAAGGAATCGTTCGTTGGTATTGATAGTTATAGAGATTCACTGAATCATCTACAATAACTAGCTGATTTTACATTAGACGAATCGCGAGAGCTACTAGTACATGCAGCTAAAATTGAGGTGGTCGGTGACAATGATTCACTGAGCGACGAAGAAGACGTGGTATCTGATCAAGAAGAGCGTTGGTTGGTGCAAACAGAACGGGAAAGAAAGGGAAAACGTATAATCTTCTTCAATTCTGAAGAAGGAAGGAAATTGAGGCTACAGGTTTCACTGCACCCTCAAAACCAACTTCCAGGGATTTCTAAGCACTGATGTTTGTGTGGAAATGGGGCTGATGGTTCGAAACGAAGGAGAACTTATTTTAAATGTAGGTCATGTGATGTGAATCTATGTGCTCGAGTCCATCCTGGAAATCGAAAAAGTTGCTGGAGTGTCTGGCATGAGTCAAAACAGTTGAAGCCGAGAGATCCTGCATTTTAGTTTTTACAAATTTTTTACAAATTTTTTGGCCCTTAAAATAGACGAAAAATTAATTTGAAATGTACACTTAATAGTAAATTTGGCCAAATTCCACTTTTCTCGATCCTTCAAGTGAGTGAAGTTCGTAGTGGTACCATGCTCACAAAAAAGTCCTTTTTTTCTGAAACGTCGTCAGAACATCAAAAGCACGCTCCTCTATGACATATTTGAAGGAGGGAAAATAACGACATCCCTATTACAGCCTTTTTTCGCTACTGCACTCTTAATAGTACATTTGAGAGCTACAGTAGGGATATGGACTGCTACCCATAGGTGATTTTAGGACGTACATAAAATTTCATTGGTCGGCATGGAACTCTGAAATGATGTATATTGGACATGTAGACGACATCAAGGACTAACCTCACAATTTTGTGTGTGCGAATATCCATTCATTTCAACATGACGT
Source organism: Odonthalia washingtoniensis (assembly GCA_032358235.1). Classification (NCBI taxonomy): domain Eukaryota; phylum Rhodophyta; class Florideophyceae; order Ceramiales; family Rhodomelaceae; genus Odonthalia; species Odonthalia washingtoniensis. The sequence continues at coordinate 8,340 of JAULBU010071462.1, read as the reverse complement.
AGTGCCTCATTTTTATTGCTCCCTGGGACGATATGGACTGCTAGACATATAACAACTTAATATGGATGGCAGTCCATATTAATAATTTGTTTCAAAATAATTTCCATTTTTCAAATATTTAATATGGACTGCCGTCCATATGCTCAGAAAACGAGCATTTACAAAAAGAGGGGATAGTGAAGAAGAAATGAAGACAGATAAAACCATGTCTTATATATTTAAGACCGGCGCCGAGATGTTGGCGGGGTGGGGGGGGGGTTGTCACTTGAACATGGCTGATTGCTTGAATCGTGCGCCTAGTCGTCCGTCTAGGAATATAGTTCCTCTGAACTCCATTTTCAGTTTGTTGTTGAAGGGTTGTTTGTTGACCATCAAAACTACATTGATTTGCATAGTCTGAATCAGACATAGTAGAACTTCCACTACCATGAGCCATATTTAGAGGCCCTGAAGGCACAGTAAGTTCTGTTGTATTTTGAACACCAATTTTCTGATCATCCTCGATTATATCATCATCTGTGCTATCAGTAGAACTATGCAGACGAGGAGTACGACTGAGAATTGGTGTCATCAATCGTGTTGTTTGTCGGGGTGTGAATACAAGTGGGTTGGCATTGTGATAAATATAAAAACATACTTTCCCACCAGACAAATTGTCTCTACAAATTGGAGCAGTACAAACTTCACATATGAATTTTGTTTGCATACCTTGCATATTCGTCTTTTTCTGTTCTGTTGGTTGATTTTGGACAAACAATAAAGAATCGTTTCTTCTTTACCGGTACTAGATTATGACGAAGATTATGGTTAAGCCTGATTAAAAGACGTTCACCAGTATTGGATCTCACTATTCTACTTCTTTCTTTTACTGGAGGTTCTATCTGAAGTCCAGGATTTAAAATGACATCTACTGTACCAGGATCCTCGTCTGGTTTATCTCCAATAGTTCCACTTGGAGGCCTGGAAGCCAGATATAATAGAATAACCACGGCCTTCTCCAAAAATCCCTGAAATGATTGAGTACGCAATACCTTCTTTGCATGATTTCTACCATCTTCTGCAGATCTGATACCACTCACCACCTCCGTTTGTATATCAATTATTTTATACCTCTGCTTGTGCAACTGCCAAACGCGATGCGTATTTGTCCTAAGCATGAGGAAAAATTTGAAAAAAAGGGATTGGTGTATATTCATCTTTGATGAAGAAGACATTGTAGCAGAAAGAATTAATCGATGAAGGAAGTCGACATTTTTCACGGAAGTATTCCAGGTATACGCCACTGCTGGTCTAAATTTGGTAAGATGAGGTCGTCCCCGAAGTGCATCCCCACCTTTTGTAGATTATACAAATGCCCTCCACAATCTAATTCTTCTAATTAAACTTTCTCTCTCAATATTGCATGACCAAAATATTTCAAGTTGGACGGGATGCTTCCTGAAACTGAAGAATCAAAATCATACATCCATTGGATCAATAGATGAAAAGAGGCTTCGATTCTAGAAATGTAGCCTTCAAGTTCTGCAGTTGAAAATTTAAACAAAAGACAATATTCAATTTTTGTTGTAGTACCAAAAACATATAGAACCCTTTGACACCGTAAATCCGCAGTATGATGTCCACATTGGTCAACGTGTTCTGGTAGAACTTTCAGGCTTCTTATGATTTGATCTCCAGGTTGTGCTTGTTGAATATCGGACCGAGCTGTAGGTCGTTCCAAAGATTTACCACTCCATCTGCTGTTGTACTACTTGCTTTTGTTTTCAACTCTACTGCACAAAATAATTCTTCCAATTCTTTTGGAAATTGCTGAGAACTAACTTCTTGCCTACTTGATGCATCATTGTTAACTGTAACCAGTTTACCAAAACATGCTCTGACACGTTTCTGTAATTCCAATGGAGTACTTCCGTCAATAGAAAAGATCCTTGGATCGAAGGAATCGATACTTGAGCAAACAGCATCAGGTGATGTACCAAACCAAGAACGGCCGGAATGTACCACTAGTCCAACTTCACACAGAGCCTTGAGTGATACTGTACCACCTGATAGTTCGTGAAGAAAGTTTTGGAAACTGTTGTAAAATAACAGGTTCATTTTGATGACCAATGGCCATCACACCACTGTCTGATTTTCGTGGTGTCATCATCCATGCACCAAGGACACGCCCAAATAATCGTTCATTTTGTGACATTGTTTGTTCCCCTATGACACAAGAATCAATAATTCTGTCGACCAAATCTGGTTTATTTCCAGATCTTCTGAGATGCCTCTCTTCACACATTACCATCAATCCATTTTTTCTTACTTTTAAACGTTTACTACGAAAATTGCTCTGCTCTACTTCTGAAAGAGTCCCTACTATTTTATTTAAAAGTGCTTGTAAATCAGAAAATATTTAAGTTTCAAATATTTGATTTGGAACTGAACGTCCAGCGAGTAACGGACCCACTGTTGATGTAGCCACCCCTAATCAAAGTAAGAATCAACTGGGACAATCCTGTCTTCTAGTTCTACAAATCAAGTTGTGATTATTCGGTGTAAATAATCGCTCAATTAAAACATCACCACGGATTGTGATCAATTCACGAGCAGGACTTTTCCAGGTTGGTGACTTGGAGCACGTACAATGTGCCAATTATCAAATGTATGACGCCTGTTACTAGAAACCATCGTAACCCCACATTTAAAAAAAACCTTTTCTGAGAACAGTTGCAAATACGTCACGGCCATAAATGGAACCTTTGGCTCCTAATACACACTGGGACCCATCATTACAAAACGACCTACCAAACTCAGACTGCTGTAGTGATCCTTCTGTTGGTAGATTTATTGAGTCATGTTCGGTAGGAACAGTTGGACATAATTTACATAGACCTCATGGGTTGAATTGGTGAGAATAGTTTCAAACTGTTGCCAGGACATGTATGTTTGTGCTGTGATTTGAGATACTAGACTTTAAAACAGATGATATAGCAGGCTCAAAGCTGTATCCACGATCCAAAAGAACAGTACCTGGATTTCCTCAACTATCCGTTATATCAAACAACAATTTTTTAACGCAAGAACTTGCACTCGCCCCTTTCCTTTGTACCCACGCACTTAAACATATTCCACAATCGTCTACTGCAACATCTAGTTTTGCACAAGATGCACCATGGCATCCCTTGTCAGGATTGAAGTGAGTTTCAATTGCATCATTTGGTGCTTGTGATCGGTCAGCAAGATCATCTATCACGATCACTGCATCGTGTCTCGAAAATTTTACACCAGTCTCAACTATACATTGCTCAAAACGATAATGTGCAATCGGAACTTGCTGGATGTTCCGATTCATTTCCTGAAAAACTATGCGATGGATAAATTAGTAACGATTCGAACATCGATGAGAACTTTTCCCTACATAATATTTCATGAACCGGATAATAAAGTGAGGATTTTTTTTCGAAATTTTCATAGAATACTCCCCATGATTGTGTATACTTAGAAATTACGAGACAGACAGAAAAAAACGTCACCAATAGGATGCTGTCGGCTTTTGTAAACTTGGATATGTTCGATTTAGTTGGTTAAATAAACCTTCAGGACTAATGAAAAATGAAATACGATCTCGTAAAATGGGTAAAATCGGATCTTGGGATATTGACTTTAGTTTCGTTTCAATGTGTTGCGACCCCCACACTATCTCGTCAAGTTGAAACTTCATGTCTACATCGTGATTAAAATCTATGTTGACAGGAACATCGGAACACTCATAACTCCATGGCCCAAACTTATCTTGTTGATCCATGTTTGTACTTTTCATGTTCCTGTTGAATACGTTTTCTGTTGTATAATATAATAAAGATGCTACGAGACTACCTGGAAAAGTAGATAATTCATCATCCCCGTCTCTTGCATCTTCAACAGTCATGATTTCAGCGTTGATTAGTTGCAGTAGATTCTCCATGTTGAAAAAAACGGCATTTGCTGTCGGTATTTCGTGAGGAGGGAAGGTGGAAAGATTGAAAAGTTGTAACAGAACAATCGAAAAGCTATGAACAAAGAAACGTTTCTTTCGGACTGTTTATTTCTGACAAGAAACAATCCCATACTTCGTGATCGCACACCGTCATTCAGATCATCTATATGGACACTTCATCCATATGTAAAATCTTCTAACTGTCCTGGTTTCGTTGATTTTTGGATAAATGTATGACAGTCTAAACATAATTATTTTAATATGGTCTGCTGGCAATATGGATATATTTCTGAAGCCTTCAAAGTCAGCTTATGCCCTGCTGGCAATATAAAAGAGGTGTGGGTTAAAAAAATAAACTTTTATTAATCAAATTTTTTGGTTATAATTGGAGGGATCCCATAAAAATGGCCTTTTGTTACTGAGGCAGTTTGAAATCGTCACACGTGTGGAAAAGGTACTGTAGGTCCCCTACCAGAATGGATCAACTCGAATGTGAGAACGACATACCATCTCAACGACTTTGAGATGGTACAACGACTTTGAGATGGTATATCCCAAACACAGCATAATTATATTACATTGACTGTAGTCCACATACTTCGTTGTAAACACCAGTTGTTAAGTTTTTATCTGATTTCCACAAATGTAAGTTCAACTTACCTCTAGTGTGGACTTGTTTTTGCGATGACACTTATGATGTCCGAGAACTACTGAAAGAATCCCTTTCCATTCTGAAACGAGCAAATCAAATTGGACGAATGGAAATCAGTCTCAGCCAATAGGATCTTGACACGTACACTCCAAAAAGGAGGCGCCCCCGCAAAGAGGGACGCCCGTCCTTCTCCTTCGTATGTTGCAGGACTTGAACTCCCAATCTGCAAGAGCTGTGGCGCTAACCTAGTAGGTCACTGTACAGAACGGTGAGAATTGGGAACACAATTAGGGCATCGATAGAATGGACGTTACACTGTAAGCTTTAGAAATGACTGTAAATGAACAGCAAAGTTAATTAAATGAATGTGTAGTGATCCCTTACCAAAAACCGAAATGGCACATTTGTACAGCGAGTAGTTACATTCACCGTTGAAAAGCTCTCGACGGGCCCTTTTCACACATCAAAATTTTATTTAAAAACGACAAATACAGCGGTATCTGTATTGGAACCAAGTGAGTGGGTGCTCGGGAAGGGTATTTCAGAATGTGTCTGCGGACCTGAGAAATTTGGAATTTCATTAATAAAAAATTAAATGAAATTTTCATTGTAAAATTTCGTTCAGCGATTTTTCTTTCCATTTTTAGGCACTAATTGGAAGGGAATGTTTTTATTCTTACTTTCTCGTCACTCACACATTGCCAGTATTAATCTATAACGGATCAAGATGTTGAAGGAGGTTTGTATGATGAGGAGGGTCAGGAAAGAGAAACGATTCTTGAAATAGTGGATGCCGATACATCTAACGAACAAGAAACGCAGCAACTTATAATATCTGACTATAGTCAAGGAGTTGCCGAGGACCACTACGAAAAACACATGAATGAATGCGCGTGAGAGGAAGCGGGTAGCTGCCGTCTTAGAGTACCAATTCAATTCGCTCTATCATCAGCACAAATGGATGATGTATCAAGACTTGGAATCGTAAAGGCAATGCTAACGCCAATTTCAGCACCGCCGGGTGAAAAAATGAACTATCTTTATGGGACCCACATCGCTCGCAAACAAGAAAAAGGATTCGTAGGCAAGGAAATAATGAAAACCATACCATGTGTTATTTTTTTAAAGGGAAACGTCTTTGTTTGAATGGGTTCTTGGCGGTTAAACATACATCTCCATGCACAATTTACAAACTAGCACATGAATTGACATTATATGATCAATTTCAAAAAAGATAGGGAAACTGTCAGTTCAGAGTATTGCATGTGCTGCATTTTTAAGACAATTTGCAGAGAGATGCACAATGTTTTGTCCAGCGGGGAGAGGTTCGAGAGGAGATGAACCTGTTCGTATCCTTCCCAGTGATACAAAACTTGAAGATTTTCACAGTGAATACAGTTGTTACTGGAAGGATATCATCGATTCGGTAACGGATCTTAAGATAACTTGTATTCGTCCTGAGCATATCCTATTTTTAAGATCTTTTGCAAAAGTTTGGAGAATACATCTTCCCACTTTAAACATTACAAATTCTGGTAGTGATTATTGTGAGAAATGCGCAATTTATACAAATACGATCAACTCCACGACGGATTTGGATATAAGAAATGTACTTATAAAAGGACGAGAAGAACATCGTACAATTGCTAGAGAAGAGTTTCACAAATAGAAATCGTTGGAAAATGAGGTGAATGGAAATTTGAACGGTGGAATGCTACATTTTACATTTGACTTCGCAGAAAAAGTTTTATTTCCTTCCCTATTGAGGAAACCGGGCCAATGTAGTGCAATGAACTTCCAAAAAGGAAGGAAGGAAAATGGCACTAAGGGTGTTCCGAGTTCTCGTTCCAAGGTAGCTCGTGTGGGCAGTGCACTCCACCGAAAAAAGAGGAGGTAGGACGATACTGAGTAAGTAGGTGGCTGTCGTTCCCGACGCGTGTAAGGTGTCGGTGTAGTTGAAAGACGACGTTGGTCGGATGGTCGTAAGATGCGCGTCAAAACTGATGTAGCGATGGCCCAAGACCTACTCTGTGAGGAGGGAGGCGGTTGGAGTGGTTACCAAATTTGACGCGGCTAAAAATCGCCGGTTCGTATTCATGCTTGTAAGGTGGAGAAGTGGGATAACGCTGGCGCAGCGGACGTTCTACCAGAGCCGAAGGAGTTTTGTAAATCGCGACGAATGCAAGTTCGGAGGTAGATGAAGTCTGGGAAACGCTTGCCCTTCTATTAAAATCAAAAGAGGAGGGGACGGGATCCCTCTTAAGTAGGATCCACACTCCGTCCAAAAGACGGGAGGAGGATCGTACTGTAAACAATGGACGGCAAGTTACCGTACACTGTAATTCACCGTAGAAAAGCGGAAAACACGTGGCAGAGCGATAAAATACACCGATTCGGCCACACGCGTGATTAGTAACAAAAACTGACGAGGAGCGTGACATACGTGACCGATGCCACGTTTCCGTGACAAGTGTGACGGATTCGACTTTGAGGTTAGATTCGAATTAATTAGTACTCGTACTTATTGCGCCACACGACCCCCCAACTAATCGCGAAGAACTTTGTGAGAGCATGGGAGTTGTCACCTTCCAACTCATTTGCGAACTTCACGCGTACCGACCGTTTCCAACTTTCGCGTTCAATTACCTCACCTGCACTCTTTGTGTTAGTCTTCAAACCGGAAATTAATCTGTGGATCATATTGGAATCAACCAGCTCTGTTTCTCTACTTAACGCCATGAGTGGTGGTTCTCACACCGACTCTTGGTGAAAATGTAAATCCAAATTCAGACCCCAGCACGATAACCGATAAAATTCAGCCAACAAGCATTCGTAATACCGAATTAATTCACTTTCACCAATCACCGACTCGAATTCAGGCATACCTCAAGTCACCACTCAAGGAATGGCAACTAGAACTCCAACATTGAGTGTTTTTAATCTTTCTACTTCTCCAGTACCAACTCAAACACCAGTGGTGATTATCGAAAATGACGAGGAAACTTGGAATGAAGAACGACGTCAACCCGGTTTCTTAGTGACAAACGGTAAGAAATACCCCGCTCTGATGGCGTTTGATGATTCTGGTCCCTTTGACAACTCCGAGTTGTATGGTCAAGCTCCTTGGTTCAACAAGTAGGCCGTGTTGAATAGATTAATCCTCCCGCGTTATGCGTCTGATGTTTTCTTACCCGAGGGTATCCCGTTAACTGCCATGGAAAACAAGTCGTGGAGCCGTCAATTATGTTGTTAAGACAACGACCTACGGGTCGGGTACGGACGTAACGTCCGTGCCCGACCCTAAGGTCGTTGTCGTAACAACAGAATCGACAGTACGGTACTGTCGCGGGAATTCGAGTTGATTTTTACAAGGCTGCCTATGCCAGTTTGAACTGTTTCTTGACATACACTCCAGTGCCGAATAATATCCGTTCAGATGCATTTCTGTACCGTACCCCAGGTGAAATACGGTATGTTTGAAACTTGGACGGCGTGACAAATGCGACGCTGGAAGGATGGCGTGGTCAACTCATGGTGTCGAATGAGGCGATGATCTTCTCCAAGCTATGATTGAAGGCTGAATTCAGATACTTCCGCAAAACTTCTGCGTATTGGAAAGTCCAGGTTCGTGATGAACGTAGTTTTCGGTCCACGTATGGGATGGCTATCCCCTACCAGTGTGTACCGCATCATCATCTGCGCACCAGATCACGAAGTGATGGTTGGG